>WEIT01025421.1:5871-42083 GCA_013389985.1 Dryoscopus gambensis
TTAGACTATTTAAATCAGTGGGAATACCTGCCATAGATGGCTTTTGGACAAGCAGACCAGACCCGCAACCCACAGATGATTCCATAGGAGGTCAGTAGCAAATGCAGCGCTGCAAAAAGAGAAGTGCAGAGCCATTCCTATTCAATTACAGTGAGGAACAAAACGCTCTGCTTTTTACTGCTGTGCCTCATTTCCACTGCAGCATAACTTTGTGAGATTTTTAATAAGAGAAAAATATTTTGGTATGAACTGAGCAGTAGCTGATTCAGTGCTCTCAGCTTTTGTTACCAGTACTGTTCATTGAAATAATATAATTTATTAATATAATTTAACCTCTCTCATATGAATTATTTGAAAGCAACCTGTCTCTTAAGTACTACTGATCTATGCTCTATCCCGATTTTAATGGTCCCTCTTGTAATACTCTCTCTGGAACCTACTCTATTTGTCCCTAAGTACCTTAATCTAAACAATTACAATTATATAAATTATAAAAATAATTCATGTAGTACCTAAAAAATTTGACTCTTAGCTGGAATTAAATTGTCTTTATCTTGTTCGGAACTGGAAGAAGCCAAAACGTCAAGAAATTACTAGAGAAAGAAAAGGAGATTTCCAAAGGGTTTATCTAACAAGGAGAGACAATTTCCAGTGAAAGTTATACCACACAACATGTTTTAGATGCATACATTCAATACCATAATAAGTTTACAGTCAACTTTTGGTTCATAGGTCATTGGTCACAAATTATAATCTAAAATTACTTTCTTATGAATAAGCTCCAAAGCTATGCAGCGTTTTCATATATCAGGATCTTTACAGTTCATTGGGAAAGATTCGTTATCAGTGCAAGCCTGATAAATTTGGCAAGATGTTACTTTTATTACTAATATTTGTTTGTTTAGTTTACTCTAACATGTTGTACAGTGTATTTATAATAAGCATTAGACCAGCAATAATAGGAACTTTCCTTTTGAAATGTCACAAATGTGCCATTCCCTTTAATTTTTCAGATATATGGGAAGTGGTGATAGAAAAAGGGGGGAGTGCCATTCGAAATATGCAATTTGGGGTTTAGGAAGAATTTTTTAAAAGACCAATTTCCATATATCAACACTTCTCAGTGAGTTCCATGAAACATTTTGATATGATTTACCAAAAACAGTTTTTGCATCAGGAACATTACAGTAGCTAATCTGCATCTGTAAGGAGTGGGAAATGGAATCACATTAAATATAAATGTAATGCAAAAAAAGAAAAAAAAAAGTTAATGCAACATTATGGTAGAGAATTTAAATGTACAATAGTGAGGATATTCAAAGTTATGGTTCCCACAGCAACAGCAATTCGGCTTTATTTACATTGTAGCTTTATATATGTTTTATTCCTTAAAGGAAAACTGATTTATTTTTTCTCAACTATATAGGATAACATTTACACATCAGGAAACATTTGTCTCTGAGATGAAGCGGTGAACACCAAAGATATACATTCAGTAAAACTGGATATTTCTGACTGTAGCCAGGGAACTACCTTTCTCATTGTAAGGTTAGAGAAATTTGAGAGAAGGGTATTTAAAATAGTGTGCAGTAATTTAATGCAGTTAAGTCTTTAATTGATGACTTATCATGAGATTTGGTAGAAGTACTTGAATATTTCAGCTAGAACTACTGGAATTCTAAACATTAAGCTTTTGCTTAAATATTAAATGCTCTTAGTTATTTTGCATTTAACTTAACTGAAGATTTTTAAACATGCTTTCTATTGAGCTTTTATGCTGATGGGATCATCTATGATATAAACTTTCAGCAAAAATTGTAAATTGTATTACAAGCTTCAGAAGAACCTACTAAACTGATTTCATCTCTCTGTTCTAAAGATAACAGACAAGAAATAACCAAAAAGCTAATTATCTGTATTTGCCTGCATGCTTCACCATAATATCGGGTTTATAGCAATGAAACAGGAATCTCATTTTCATTTCACTTTCTTTGAATAAAATTAACTCGTTACAAACCTATCATATCCTGCCATTAGGCTGCTCCCATGTGTATCATTAGTCTAATGAGGACCCTGAACCTTCATATTCCCCCACTGCAGATTTCTAGCACGCAAGTGGCAATGCAATTGTTAACCTCTTTTTGGGTTCCAATCTCTACAGAGATACCTGAAGCACTCTTGGCTACTAAGCTGCATTCAGAAATTCCAACTTCTGTCTGTAACTATGGCACACAGAAACAGTGCAGCTGTTAGGAATGGGATAACTGAAGCTTTTCCATTTTATATATGAAAGTTTGAATTATGAGGCATTTGGTTACAATTTCTCCCGCATCTCCCAGGGGAATTTTGCCTGTAGTACAAAATCCATCGTGCTGGAGATGCCGCGATATTTCTTGGGGCAAGATTGGTTAGGGCTTCTATGGTGTGAGATAGGTATCTAGATGGTGGTGCTGTTTAGTCATAGAACAAAGCCAAGCCACAGGTTGGGTCATTGTCCCACCATCAGCTGTAGTATGAGCCCTTGCATGGACTAGGGGATAGTCCGTTCCACAAACTATTCCTAATGGCAACTCTGATGTAGGGGAGGGAAGGTTAACCCCATAAAGGTGACCTTTGTCATAGCACGTGGTCCGTTTAACTGTCAGCATAGGCATCTCCTGCTCACCTAACACACTCAGAATATTGGAGAAGGTTAGGATCTGTCCATGGTATTAAACTGTGTGGGCTTGTAGAGGTGATTCCTGGTCCTTGGGCCAAGTAAAACACAGCACTTTGTGCCCATCCAAACCCTTCTCAGATTTAACCGAGAGGTAAGTATTTGGAGCACCTAAAAAAAAGGCAGGAGATGTATTAAGGATTTTGTAGTATTGACTAGTGCTAGTCCTCACAGTGCTTTAAGCAGCAGTGGGCTTGGGTGCTAATAAGCCCAAGGATAGTGAAAAATGTGGTATCATGAAGCTAGTTACTTGCTGCAAATGGGATTTTCTTAGGTCCTCAGGCCTGTGAATTTTGGTGGCTAGTTCCTGGTGGTTAGGTGGGCTGTGAAGAAAACTGTTGTTCAGAGGCCATCCATCATACATTACCTGGCTTGATGTCTGGTCTAATGCTTTAGCATGCTGGGCTAAATTAAGCCCTGTGATCTACCTAAAATTGTTTGTTTATTCTCAGAATTGTGCCTGTAAATCTTTGTATGTGTATATTCTGACAAACAATATATAAACTGTTCTTTGAGTGCCCTATGCACACAATTCAACTGAAATTTCTGGATTGTTTGTTTATATTCTCAGCCCTAGAAGTCTTTTTTCCTTGTTAGTAAGACTTCTTTTTTTTAAGACCAAAATAAAAACAGATTCATATTTCATTACTCATCATCATACTCCTTAGAAATTTTACTACAGAAAACAGTCATTTCACATAGGGATTAAAAAAGATTTTCACTTGAGTTTCAGTCCTGCAGAATGCAAGAAGTAACATTTGGAGGGAGCAATACAGAGACTTTTCCACTGGTAAATCAACTCTGTCTAAAAACAGCAGACAAGTCTTCTAAGAACCCTTCAACACAGTAATTTTGGAGAAAACAGAATGACATTATGAGTGAAAATCTATGCTTGTCTGAGTGTGATAAATTAGAATCAGATCCAACTACATAGTTCTGATTGTTTCCACAGAATGTTTACAAATAATAAAATACCACACACATGATGTCAGAATACTGTAGGAATAATACTTGAAAAATCTACTGAGGTGTAATAAAAACGAACACATGCATAATTCTATTACTTGTTAATACATTCTAAAGAAAGTGAAAGATCATGAAAAATATAATTTTTAAGACATAACTTCTAAAATAATGTATCTAGATATTCCTAAGAAGTAATCTTCAGAGTAGAATTAAATCCTTTAAAAATCTGAAGTTGTAAAGATAATCCCTTGAAAAAGAAAAATATGTAATGAAATTACTAATTTTGGTTCTACAGAATTTACAGAAAACCACTGAAAATGTTATGAGCTACTATGGACTCATTTAAAACATCATCATGTATATGGCAGTATAAAAATATTTATTATAGCTTTGTGAAACTCACACAACACATTTCAGAGAAGCAAACATACATAATATTCTCTGTTTCCTAATAATTTAACTTATTACCTGTAAGAGAGAGCTGTGTATTTCTTCCAGCAAAATATCACTTCTGGATTAGGCAAATGAGATGTGAGAGAAAATAATGGTTAATCAGTTTTAAAAATTAATATTTTTTATAAGTCAGCTATATTTGGCGTTGCTGGAGCTTCCAGACATTTCCACGTGTATGACACTTCCTTATCTTTGAAGATACCAATCCTGGTAAACCAACCCTGGAAAAAAAACCAAGGTTGTTCAAATTTCCCTGGTTACAAATAATGCTGAGGTGGGTTTCTGCTTTCCGTGGTGCCTTATGAAGGGGAGCTCCTCACAGAGAATTTAGTGTTGCTGCATCATCTGGCAGGAGTCACCCTATGGACTTCATATGGAGAGGGAGTGAGCGACCACTTCCTCTGGAATGTTAACGCAGAGGATCTGGTTCAGGTTTCTCCCTGGTTCAAGGCAGTTTGGAGCAGCAAGGTGTGCAGTGGGAGCCCACAGAGACCAAGACCCAGACTTGCCTGGAAACAGGTGGGAATCCCGGGAGCTGTCACAAGCTGACATTCACAGCACTGGTACTACCACTATTGCAAGGATTGGGGAGCAAAGGCCAGATTGAGGCTTTTGCTTGTTTTCTGCCAAAGCTAGAGCAAACAGACTGCCTGCTGGAGGTGATAGGGAGAGTCACTCCTGTTTTTGAAAAGCGCAGAAAGGAAGTCCCAGCGAACTACAGCTTGTGAGACTCACCTCTGTGCCTGCAACAGCTGACAAGTGCAGACTGACCAATGTCATCTATCTAGATTTTTGTAAAGCCTTCAACATGGTCTCACATGACATCCTTGTCTCCAAATTGATTTGAATTTGGTGGGTGGACTTTGGTGAATAAGGAGTTGGCTGGCAGCTACAGTTTTGGTCAACAGCCTTATGTCCAGGTGGAGGCCAGTGACAAGCACTCAGGCTCTGTCTTGGGACCTTCTAATAGCTTCTTCAATAACAAAGAAAGTGGGGTTGAGTGCACCCTCAGCAAATTTGCAGATGACATGAAGCTGAGCAGTGCATCTGACACAACAGAAGGATGGGATGCTATCCAGAGGGACAAGCTTGAGAAATGGGCCCACAAGATCCTCCTGGAGTTCAACAAGCAGTTGAAGTGCAGGGTGCTGTGCCTGGGTTGGGGCAGTTCCAGACATGAGCACAGACTGGGAGATGAGCTCATGTTGCCCAGAGAAACTGTGGATGCTCCATTTCTGGAAGCATTCAAGGCCAGATTAGATAGGGCTTTGAGCAACCTGGTTTAGGGTGGTATCCCTGTCATGGTGGGGAGGTGGGAACTAGATGATTTTTAAGGTCCCTTCCAAACCAAGCCATAGCAAGCAGAATGAGGACAGAGAACAGCATGAGGTTAAAAAAGCCCCAAACAAACCAAACTCACACCACAAAAGCAAAAGAAAGATGGTACACCTGTAAAAGTATTGATATTAGAAGACTGGCTACAGCTCAAGCTCAGAAACTTCAGAGGCAAACTTTGCAGCTTGGTACAGGAGATAAGCCGAGAGGACCATAAGTCTCCCTCCTAGTGTTCACATTTCTAGAGGCTGGAGGAAATCAGCCAAACAACTCTCAACTGCGTCACTCCGTGGTGTTCCTTCCCTTAGCCCTCATGTAATCGTTAATTCTGCACACCTGTTGTCCCAGAGGTTCTTCAGGACAACTTCACAACAGGAAAGATCTGTTTGCTTTGTGAATGTCTTCTGCATTTCAAAATATAAAGACTTAATCATAGTCAACAGCTGCATTAACTTGCACCAAGCACAGCTCTCCTCCAAGGGTCTGCCTTGAATCAGGGAAAACCTTGTGTAGTTCATGGTCATTTAAAGTCTGATCAAGTCTGGAATGTCAGTAGCATTCTCAGTATTGTGATAGCAGCACTTAGTACTACAGTGTATTTACTAGCGTCTAATTATCAGTATCAGAGAAATGACATATCTAAGTTGGCATACGTTCGCAATTGGTTAATAAAATGTACAGAAGCTCACCTGTCTTTAAACTCTTTAAATATATTTCTGCTGACATGTCAATATAGCAAATATGTCCACTGGTATTTCCATCATTTGTATGAACAGTTTGAAAACCAAACAAAAAATCTTAACTTAGATGAACCAGGAACTCAGTAGTTTTGGACTACACAATCATTACTAGCAGGCAAATTACATACTTGAATTTATCTTTGGGGGTCAGGATAGACAACCCAAATACTTTTAGTAGATGGAAAGATGGTCCATCTTTCTGGTCTTACAGGATTTATTATTAAACATATTTATCTCTAGATAACTTCTATACTGTATCATAATTTCATATGTTCCAGATGGCAAATATACATTTCAGATTCACTTCTTGCAATTCCTCCAGATATTTTGTTTCCTTTGTTTTTCTCTACTGGTTGTAAGCCCCTGCCTGTGACATTTTAGGAATGAATTTTCGCAGTTATGCTAAAGACCTTACGGATAGTTTGGTTCATATTATTTATGTTCTTAATCTCCTTTAGGGTCTGGCTCAATGACCTGGTCTTATGTAACCATACCCATCACTCTGACTTAAAATTTGTTGCTCCAAAATTAGCCATTCCTGAATTTTTTGGGATAAAAATGGTTAACATGCTGCAAGCACAGGAGTAGTGCTTGCCCTGTTCAGTTCAGCCTGTCCAAAACACTGGTGAAAATCTAAAGCCAAGAAAATTTTTCTCCTTTCGAGCTATTGTTTAGAGCTTGCTGTTGACAGTCCTTTCCAGATTTGAAAAAGTACTCACTTTTCTTGGTTTCATTCCACTGACCACACAATTAACCTACTTGGATAGTGTCTTTTTTTTGATTAATAACTTCTTATTTTATCACTACGATGCATAATTGTATTTAGTTTCACAGTGTTGGTGGGATTTCCCTTGAAAATATTCTGAGTTTTTGAAGTCTTTTCAGAGGCAGGAAGGACTTGTCTTTACATATGCATTACATTATACATTTTCTCCCTGTGCCCTTTATTTTGGCATAAACTTCTGTGGGCCTGCCAGGCTCCTTCAGTTCTGAAGCAGCATTTCAGTTTTCACAATCATTTTCTCTTGTCCTTCCAAAAGAAGTTGGGTTATTATTTGTACAGTAAAGGTAAGCATCCATTCCCAAACCCATTTTTATATTGATCTGTTTGTAAATTATTAATATGTATGTGAGATCTGTCCATAAATCTGATGCATTCTGTGCTTGTTACAGCCTAACCAGGTTTGGCTTATTACAATATTAGAAACTTCAGACTAAACTGCATTTCAGATGCAATCAGTTAGATCCTTGGCTAGGGACTGTGGGTCATAATTAATTAATCCTAAATTTGCACAGTTTTTTAAAGGAATAGATATGTCTTCCTAGCATTAATAATTCTGCCTTCCATTTTTAGGTACAACCATATTTTAAAATATAGTATGGATAGCAATATTTAATAAAAAACCATAATAACAATATTATATTTTTCCTTTTCAACAGTTGTTTAGCGCCTGCTGTTGGCAAGCCTTTCCAGATTTGAAAATATACACACTTATTTTGTTTCGTTCTACTGACCATACACTTTACCTGCTTGGATAGTGTCTGGTGTTGATTAGTAACATCTTATTTTATTACACGGATGAATAATTTTATCTGTATGATTCTAATACAGACCAAATATAATTAACTCTCTTTTATAATAATAGTGATCTTTCTTATATGTCAGCATTTAAAAGAGTATTTAGAATTTCAAGACTTTTTAAAGCCCTTAAAAACTCATATTAAACCTGTTCACACACAATGGAAGTCAGAAACTGATGATGATAATAGACCAAACTCCTACTTTAAGAGGCAGTAGAAAAACTCCCTTTTATTCCAAAATGGGTTTAAGAACCTTATACATTGTCACTAGCCTAAATTAAAAAAGAAGTCCTTGAGCAATTGATTTTTTTCACAATAAAACAGCTGTAGAAATAGATTCACATATTATTACCAAAAATCGATAAAATAAACTTCTTTAACATCAATGTAGCATTAAGAAGCAGGCATTGTTTATTTGGGCAGATGCACAGGGACCATCCTCTGAAATTGTGCACGCTGAGTATAGAAAACCTGCTGTCTATATATCATATTTTATATAAGAAACATCTAAATAAATTTCAGTTATGCAGAATTGTGGTTTTTCCCACACAGGGACTGCTGCGGAAGGAAGTTCATTACCCCTTGGCTATTACCGCACAAAATCTGCATCTTTGAAAACTAGTTTTGAAGTAATTCTGGGGGAGGGTGTTATCAGCAATGGCCCCAAAATAATGGCAGCCAACCTATGGTAAGACCCTTTTCTTTCACTTTCTAGGAAAAAGAATCAAAACTAGTGGTCAAACATATTTCTGCCAGCTTAATGTACAGACATAAAATATCTCCTCTGAAAATGTAACATTGGTGATAATCTTGAAAACAGTTGTTCAGGCCACTTTGAACTAAAAACTTGTTAAAAAGTATTTTGTCCTCAAAAAGAGTTGTAAAATTTCTTCTTGTTTCAGAACCAGTTATTTGTATTCTTTTAAAAAGAGTTAATTCATTATTAACAAATTTAAAAGATTATTTTCACTTACAGAGTCAAAGCTGGGCCTGCTACTGGGTAGATGAGGTTGATAACACTGCCAGAGGCTAGGCCATGGAGTCTAAGTGATGGGAACAAGTAGTGGAATTAGTCAAGAGACAGCCACATAGTCAAAAGAAATGATGATGTAAGGGACTAACTCCTTCTCCTACCCAAATTGCAAACCCTGTCGCAGTCACTTGTGCAGGGAGGTCTCATGCCAGTGCATTGTTGAGGTGAAGTGGAATATCTGTCTAATACTGAGGGCAATATCTATTTTAATCGTATCATGTATGAAGCATCATGGCAGGCATCTCTCCTGCACTATTAGCTGTGTCGAGTGTATGTGTATTACACTAGATTAAAATGCACACCCTATATTGCTAATTAAGATACTAATCAGTAGCATGTATATGGGTACTGTACTGTAGGACTAACCAAAATATGCAGGCTGGGTGCATATCTGGAATTTAAAAAATAAAAGGGCTGATGATGCAGAGGAAGTGCAAAACTCTTAAGTTCTGAAGAAGTCAGAAAAATATCAGCATCTCAAAACCCCGAAGTACAGAGTCCTGGAAATAACTTTCTCAAAGTTGAATGAGACATTTAGACCAGAAATTGCTTTCAGACCATGGGGAGATTAAAGTTGGTTAAAGATATTTCAGTTACAAGCAAGAGATGTTGGAAGGAAGGTTGAAGAGGAGACTCTCAGGGTAGATAATAAAGTAACAGCGCAAGAGTTTTTTAGGGGTAACATTTGAAGAAAGCCGATAAAGGAAATTAGGAGATAAGCCTTACAGACCAAGTCCATTGCAGGGAGGCTTGTGGATTTTCAGAGGATTTGATGGTGGTATAAAAATGCAGAAAGTTGACAATAAGCCATAAGGACTTCTCCCAGTGGTGCTCTACTATTCCAGGCTCATGCACATACAACCATGAAAGAAGCCAATCAGTGTTAAATGAAGGAGTGTCACTGTTCATACCAAATCTAGAAAGAGAACAAAATGTTGGACCAAAGTAGGTCATTTAGACTTGTAATCAATTAGAATTGAGAAACTGTCACCTCAAACCTTACTAGTTAAGTCTAAACCGAGCTTGAATTCAAAACAAAGTTTAAACCACAGGAAAGGACATTCACACAGGGGAGACATCCATGATTTCTATTGATACACCCACCATTTGCCAACTGACTGCCTTGTCCTAGTCAAACCTTTTTTTCCTTGGGATTTCAAATGCGTCTTTTCTGAATAACAGTAGCAGCTCCAGATCTCTGCTAAGTGTGGTAATGAAGGCGGCCCTACTGCTCCTGCCTGCCTTACCAACCCTACAGCTGGCTCTTCCAAAGCAGCAAAAGAGCTGCTTGGAGACCAAAGTGGGACCTCTCATTGTTAAAATCCTTTCCCATTCTCTGAATGTTTCCTGTATTTATTGTATTTAACTTACTGTGATGTCGCGGTGACCCGTGCTCTGCGCTGATTCCCCGGCTAGCTCTGCACGGGCAGCGCGGCATATGGGGCCACCCCCTTTGTTCCTGTGCCAGAGACTGGGTAGCGGCTAGGGAACAGAGCAAGCTCTGCCCCTTGCGTCAGGCCGTCAGGTGGAACTGGGACGATGCTCTGAACTAAAGGGGTGAAGGAGGGGCCAGCCACACCAATGAGTCCAGAAAGTCCTTTATTTCCCTGAACGGGGTCTGGTGTGACTGAGCCGAATAAAATGGCTGACACACACTTTTAAAGGGAGATGGATACAATAGGCGGGGAAAGGATACAACCAATGAGGGATGACACAAGGAGGAGTCTAGGGAGGGACTACATTCATAAACAACCAATAAGGGTACATGACAATAAATGACACTAGGGAAAACCAATGGGGTAATGGGAAATACAGAACTCTCTGGAAGGAAGGGAAGGGTTCAAGGGAGATGGACAGGGGTTGCAAGAGGGGTTTGGGTGATGGATAGGCAAGGTGCTGGAACAAAGGGAGGGGCCCGGGTGATGGATAGGGAGGTAGGGAAAGGGAATAACCTTAACAGGGAGGTCAAGGGAGGAGTTTGGGCTTGGAGCCCACCACCCGAGGGGAAAAGAGGGGAGGAGGCTAAATCCTCTTAAAACAACTGTGGAAAATGATAAAAACACATCGCCACACTGTGACTGTGATCACTGAGCACATGGAGAAATGAGGCAAGATGAATATTTTCTTCATAGTGGTAGGAATATTATGAAGTAATTTTCTTTTTTGTGTCAGGAGAGTGCGAGTTTTACTCAAGGAGTTTTTTCTTCAACCAAGCCAGTGACAATGATAAAATATAAATGAGCCTTTCTTCAACCTTTCTTTTTTTACATCTTTGAAATAACTGTTTCTTTCAGCTTTGAGTAACATCGCTGGGGTTCCTGGGGCACCATGACCACCGACTTAAATCTGCTGGCACTGTTCTAAGAGGATGAAGAAGGAATCAGTTCCCACTTCTAACTAGTTCCCACTTTCTTCTTCCCCTGCCCAGCCACTGGGAGACTTTTTCTCTAAAGATTCCAAAGACAGAGACTATTCTGAAAATAGGATTTCATCTTGAAACAATACTATAGGTCTGTATAACAAGGAAGAAAGTAGCAAGTGAAGATTGGTGGAGAATGTTTTTTCCTTTAGAGTGCCTAGTATCCAATATATTTTTTGTACCCTTTGTTTCCTCCCCTGAATAATTTTTGGAAATAAGCTTCTAGCCCAATATTTATGGTTAGATACAGCTGCCTTTATAGATGATAACAATGCCCTCTGTGCACCTATCCAGAGAACAGTGTGAGGGCTTTCTTCCCACTGCTTCTGAAGATAGTTGAAGTTCCCATCAAAACATTCTTTGACATTCACTGCAGAAGGAATTTATAGTACCCCATGTCAAGACAGAATACAGCAGATGAGCAGCCAACTCAAGGCTTGAATGTAATAGAATATATGCACTGGAACTGATTAATTGCAAATTTTAGTACGTTACATGAGAGGACAAAGAAGTACTTTTTTTATACAAAATTTCTGGTATTGTTACATTTAACTAATTGAGTCTGTACTTTAGCACCACTGCCTCTGTGGTGAAGAGGCATTTTCACAATCAGAGAATCATAGAATAGTTTGGGTTGGAAGAGACCTTCAAAGGCCCCCTACTCTATCCCCCCGGTAATGCACAGGGACATATTTAACTTGATCAGGTTTCTCAGAGCTGTGTTTAATCTGGCCTTTATGTTTCTAGGGACAGGGCATCCACTACCTCTTTGAGAAACAAATTCCAGTGTTTTCACCACCACATTTGAAACAAATTTAGGGCATATCTAGCCTAAACATGACCCCTTGTCCTGTTGCTATGGGCCCTGCTAAAAAGTTTGTCCCCGTTTTTTTACGAGCCTGTTTGTACTAGTGGGCTGCTATAAGGTCACCCTGGAGCCTTCTCCTGCTGAACAACCCCAGCTCTCTCAGCCTGTCTTCACAGGAGAGGTGCTCCAACACTCTGATCATATTTGTGTCCCTTCTCTTGGCCTGCTCCAAAAGGTTGACATCTTTACTGTGCTGAGGACCCCAGAGCTGGATGCAGCACTGCAGGTGAGGTCTCACTGGAGAAGAACAGAGGGGCAGAATCCCCTCCCTCGCCCTATTGGCCACACTGCTTTGGATGAAGCCCAGGACACAGCTGGCCTGCTGTGCAAGTGCACATTGCCAGCTCATATCCAGCTTTTCATTCACCAGCACCCCAATTTTTTGTTGAAAAGGCTGCTCTCAATCCCTTCATCCCCAGCCTGTATTGATACTTTATTACTGATTTTCTTTTTACTATTCTTTACTTAGTAACTCCTAATTTTTGAGGGAGGAATGGAAGAGTGGAGAAGATGGCGGCAAAAAAGGCCATTTGTCCTGTGGGAGCTTGTTAATGACTCATAGAAATGTATGCTCTTATTGGGGAAAAAGTGCTTTACCTATAGTTAATCCTACAGAAATGTGGGGTGAGGTCCCAAGACTGCAATACTTATTTTACATAAAACATCAGGTTGCTCCTTAAATAGCAGTCCCAGAAGCGCAAGGCACTTTATTATCCATTAAGTTACTTAGCATCCACTATATTTTTTTTAAAGTTATTTTCCCAAGAGGAGTTCCTAATATATGGTATTCCAGCACAGAGGAAAAAGAGCAAAGTATCTACAGCAAACAATCTTCTACTAAATTTAATCCTTATAATTTAGGAAGTGTCACAGTCAGCAATAAGAGTGCTGACAGATCCATATACCTCTCTAAATCTAAGATCTCTTCTGGACCTCTGTATGAACAACATGGCAGAGCTTCTTTGACTTTTTTTTTATGAGAAGGGGAAATACTTATTTCTGTGTTTTCCCCGAATACTTCTATAGCAAGTATTTTTCTGTGCTGGTTTAGAGTGGGCAACTCTAGATGTAGGCATGCATATCAGAGGGCCAGGTGGGCAGTGGAGAACAGGAGAAGGCAGAACAGAGCCACTGTACATCTTTTAGGCAGTGCAGAACCTCTGTGGAGAATTCTACACTAGAAACCTAATACAAATGAAAGTATCTGGCACTAGATTATGTACTTCAAAAACAAATGGGCGTGTTTCCAGCTACTCCTGAAAAAAAAAGGTGGGTGGAGAAGTGATTATTCACATGCCCTCATATGTCTACCAGAAGTTGTTACTTTCTGTGGATGTCATATTTAGCTCAAATGAGTCTCCTGCTCTGACTTGCCAGGCTCTCTGTGTGTGCTGTCTGGTAAGCACACAAGTCTGATTGCTCAAAAGTGGAGAAACTCAGTTTCACAAGATTTCTTCTAAGGCAGACATGAGCTGAAAATCCTTATATTTTCCATGGTGAGGCAAACAATCTAACATGATGAACAAAATGTGAGGGGCAATGAATTCTGAAAACGAAAAGAATTAGTTATTGATTGTGATGGAGACATAGAGAAGAGAGCCTGAGCTTTACAAAATGAATTAAGTGAGGGGGAAAATAAAAGCTTTTTCCAAAAGGAGAAGCTGAAACTTATGAAAACTGCTCACTCAGGGTCAGTTTATGAACTTGAAGTTAATATGGTCACTAACAGCATCTGGAAAAACAATTTTTTTTCATTACTATTAACTTTAATTAGTACTATTTTAATTTTAATTAAATTATCACTTCCTGAACTGTGTTGGTTTTCAGTTGTCCAAATCAGCAGTATGCCCAGATTGCTTTAGTTATTAAAGTGATAATGTATTACAACAGACACACAGGAACTATCTTCCAAGGCATGCTCCAAATTATACGAAATGCAGAGATAAAGTTGCATATGACCGAAGTATGGATTAATTTTCTGGGTTTTGTTGTTGTTATTGTTAAAAAAAAATGATTTCTTTAGCAAAATTTCCTAATATGAAAGAGGGGGTTCTGCTGTTACAGAAAGGTATTAGTAAAAGTTCATTGTAGCCAAAGGATGCTGTTCTGACTAATAATCTCCTTTGAATCTTTCCTATGCCCCTGTCCTGTCAAACTGGGCAGTGCACAACGGTCAGTGCCTCTGTCTCCCTTTGAACTGTTACAAAGTCTAGCAAGAGATGTCTTAAAAATCCCTGCAAAGATGATGGAGAGTTAGCTAGCTACTTACTTCAGTTCTCTGAAAAAACAAGACAGAAGTTATAATAAGCAAGTCTCTGAATCAAGGGAAAGAACCTTTGGGAATAGGAGTGATCTAAATGTTGATCTGCCTATCCACAACTCAGAGGTTTGTATATCCTTTCCAAAGATCATGCCCGTAAAACTGATGGCAAGATGAGAAAGCAGGAATGTTACAGCACTGTTACTGCTCCATCAGCAGATTTCAGTCTACTCTCATTTAAAATGCCTTCTTTTGAAGCTTTGTGGAATGCAGCATTACCCTCCTATCAGATCACTAAGCTGTAATGAGAATGTTACTCTGTTTTCCCCAATAGGAATGATCATACTAAAAAACAAAAAAAGAAAGATAAAACAAAGCACTTCAGCAACTATCCTGAACACTCTCAGTGAAGTGAGGCTGCCATGCCTACCATGGAGGCTTTTGCACTCCTTATTTATTTAATGTTTAAACTTTGAAGTGGCTCAATTCAGCACAGTCCATTTCCTTTCAGGTTCATTTCTTTATGATGCTACAAGAGGAATAACTTTCAGCTTCCAGCCACCCACAGAAAGTGCAGTGTAGTGCATCTGGTTTATGTGTTTTGTGTACACAGTGGCTGCTGATTATATATTATTCACCAACATACTAACTACAAAGGCAGATAGTTGCCATGTTTGATAGGTTAATTTTAAAGGGGTTTTGTTAGCAAACAAGTCTTAGAAATAAAGCAGAAAAATGCCCAAGTTTGGTTCCAGCCTCTCCCCCTTTCCCAGGGAGGAGCTACTTGCATCTCCAGCAAGAATTCAAATGAATTGAAAATTCCTTTAGAACTGACAGCCCAAGTGTAAGAATGATAAACGGCTTTGGCCTTGATGATTTTTATTAAGCACTAAATGTCACATTTAACCTGCATTACTGAAAGCAATTACCCATGTATCAACAGTCAAGCAGTGCAGAGCTAGACGCCTGAAGCAGTAGCATTATGCTCCATCTGGGAATAAGGATTTTCAATTAGAAGGCAAATAGCTGGAGAGGGGATCAAGTCCTCCAGTGGCTCCCAAAGGAGGTCTATGAGAAGCAAAGTCTTCATATCCAAGTAATCGCAGGCAATGTCAACAGAGCATTCCAAACCATCTGCTGCCAGAGTAGCGTTTACTTTATCAAATCTCAATATTTACAGAACACTGATCAGCTCGTGGGACCAGGATGGCTCACTGCCAGGGTGTTCTGGGAAATTCATTTTAAGGTGTGTTTCAGTAGGCTAATTAATTTACAAGCACCTGTTTCATCACTGGGAGCTGTTAGCACACCAGATGAGCAGCAGCAGGGGAAGGGGACTTTTTATCCTAGCTAAATTGATTTCAATTGATGTTCATTTACTGATGGCACAGTTGTAGTTTAATGTGAGCATGGCCTAAAGTCTTTTTGTTTATTAATGTGTAGGCCAGTTTAGATAGTTGATTATTTACAAATATACTTTTACTTTAGGAGACCTGTGAGATTTTTTAAGTTAAATATAGCACACACTTTTCTACAAGAAATATTGTGTGTGTGTGTGCATATATATAAAATATATACATCCTATTCCATTTTGGTTATTTGTGGGATTTTTTTCAATTCTATGTTGCTTAAAAACAAACAAACAAACAGCTTTTTCCTTTAAAAATGGGCCTGACTCTGTTGGTGCATTATTCAGAAAGTCTCTGTGAAGGAAACATTGTGTTGTAAACCTCTTTGGATCTAGCACTGGTAATCATGCCACCTAACCTCAAACTGCTCTGACATGCTAGTCACTGAGGTTCCTAACTTCTGTCTCACATTCCTCCATCAAGAAAGGAACTAGAATAAAGTATTACACTATGTCTTCACATCAGGGAGTCAATTTAGAATTAATTAATTCATGTTTGAATGTCATTTTTCAAATGGAAAGTTCAGAATAGCCTAGTTTAAGATGTGACAAGTGGCATAGAGGAGTGATTTGTAAAGCTAAATTAATCACTTATGTTTCATAGGTATGGTGTTTGGAATTAGGGCTTTTCTCCTGTCTAGCTGCAGAGCTTCTGCAGTCTCTGTGTACTACCCCAGTTAATAGCCAAGAGGTACATTATGTAGAAAAAGAGCCTTTTTCCAAGTTGGACTTTTGGACAGAGTATTTTCACAGAAAACTACTCAGATCATAATGAAGACACAGAATGAGTTGCAAACTTTATTTTGCTAAAATTTTAGCATGATAGGTTTGAGAAAATAAATCAGAGAGTAACTTGAGAATAACTTGAATTAAAACATCTGGGTAAGATTTAAGAGGCTTGGAAAGTGCTGGAACTCTTAAACTGCTGGTTTGGCTTTCAACAGATCTTTGTCATTCAGTTCTCACTCAGTAAAATCACGATAATGTTAGCTGCCCCACCAGCCTTGTTTAGCATCTTTACACCGGGCATTGGTGACTGTGTTTGGCATGTACTGTTAGAGCAGTTTGCAACTTACTGCTCCAGAGTCATTTGGTTCCTCTTGACACTGCAGTAATAGAAAGAGGGAGTATGATAATTTTTTTGATGGTAATGTCAAGATAACCCAACCCAACTCAGGCTGACTTCCTCTTATACTCATGTGTTGTGTTTTCCCCTGCAAGCTCTCTCCCAGTTCAGCTGCTGGATCCACCTCGAGGAGAGCCTGACCACCAGCGAGGCGGAGAGGGCCTCCCGGTGCTCTCTGGCTTAATTCTGGGGAAAGGGCTAAAAGTCCTNTCCTTTTGCATTACTGGTCTAGATCTTTTTTACACTGTGGGTGTATGGTGCCTGTATGAGATGGAAAAAATATGAGAAAGCATAAACAGCTCAGGCAGCTGGAAGCTCATCATAAATAGATTTAGACTAGAAACAATGTAATTTTTTTCATTGTGATAATTATCTAGTCATGAAATTTTTATAGGGGGCTAGTGGACTGTAAGTCTTTAGATCAAAACTATTTATAACTCACATACCTTTGCCTGGGCTCAGTAATGAAGACCTTGATGATGAAATCCTGTTGTCTACTGTGTGCTGAAGATAGAACAAGTATATTTGTTTTCTGTTTTCCCTGGTATGCTTCCCTGGTAAATTCTGGGCTACTTCAATGAACAACAAAAATTATTTAAAAAAAAAATTAATAATGTATTATGTTATATAATGGCCTACAGATATGAAGGAGCTTGAATCAGGTTCTGTTATGGGAGCTTCAAAGGTCCATGAATGGGAAAAACATTTGAAACTACTTTTCTAGTGAATTAATGGTGGGGGTTTGCTTTAAAATTAATTCAACAATTTTGTATTTCCTCCTTTGGAAAGATGGAGAAAGAGCCTGGGTCTCCTTTCTGTCCTTCTAGTTAGCAAGTACTTCAAGAAGTGCTGTGAGGCGGCAGTGACCCTTGAGTGTCTGTAGCATTTCACAGGACAGATTTGTCCTTGGCCCATGCACAGGCACATTCCTCTGTGTCAGGGATTGCACTGAGGATCTTACAGGAAAGTCATAGACATTTGTTTGCCACTGGCTAATTGCACAGACTACCACAGACATTTAGAATATGCACCCAAAGGATGAAAATATTGTTCTCTACAAATATGCAATACTGCTGTAGTATTAATTTTAAGTTTAGGATTACATAACTGTTATATGGTGATGAATGTTTTCTTTCAGTGTAAAGTGTTTTCATTTGTTTTAAATTTACTCCTTCCATGGTCCTGAACTGACATACTCCATGTCTTTGGATTCAGTTTGACAGAAAAGAGCTGATTTCCAGCCTTTGCATTTGTTATCCATTAGCTAGAGGGATTTTTCTAGGAGCATTATTTAAGCACGAAGGTTTTATAAGTTAGCTTGTTTACGTATTGTTGGTGGAGCAAAATAATGGACTGGAAATACTTGCAGAAAGATTAAACCTTTTTTTTGAGCATCCACAGCTTTCAACCTTATGATCATCCCATAGCCATTATCTTACCCAATTTCTCATGTAAAAAGCAGTGTGTTGGGATTTATTTGTCTTTTTCTTATCTTTATGAGTAGAGAAGGGAATTTGCTAGATTGTTTTTGTGGTTTTCATGATATGGTTTGGTGGTTTGGGTTTCATTTGGGTTGTTTTTTTTGAAACACGCGTCATTGTTTTTCTCATCTCAGACTGTTTGGATGCAGTAATACTGGGGTAGGAGGAGTATCCTTCATGTGAAAAATGAAGGAAATTTAATAATGCCATAAGACTCAGAGGGATCTTAAGTTTGCTCAAGGTCTGAGATAAGGATAGCTGAACATGATCATAAATTTGTTGCTTATAGTGTGTTGACCAAGTGCTTGGATTTGTGAAAAACAGAAAATGTCACATTTCAAGGAGCTACTCTACTGTAATTCAATTGCTTAAAACGTTGACCACATTCTATTTCTGAATTTCAGAGGATATGTTCATCAAAAATTTCAACATTTCAAGGGAGAGAATGTGACTCTTTAAAAATGAGAAGGCTGTAGTTTTTCTAGACAGCTGGGATTTGCTTTGACTTCTCAAATCTGAAAAAAAACACCTTTGAAGAAGAAATGACTGTTGATAATGGGACACATTATCAACATATTAAAAGGCTGGTCTGCGGTCCTAAATATATGGCAGTGGTCATTTTAAAGTCAATTGTTTATACTTAAAAGCAACGTTTTCTTTCCAAATCCTTCACAGTTCAGTGAGAAAGAATTCTTTATTCCGCAGTAATATTTTTGTCCATATTTTAATCAGTGCAGTGATGGATATTTTACATTTGAAAGAAATTTCAGCAGAGATGTAGTTCAGGAAAATTGAGATAGAGCAAATTGTGACTTTTTAGGATCATTTTGGTATATCTTAGGTCTTCAGAACAAGACGAAATTATTTTCACCTACAAAGAGGATCACACCAATCATTTAACATGCACATAAAATACCAAGAGAGTAAAATCCTCTGAAGTCAATGGCAAAATGTTTCACAGAATCTAAAGTTTTACTCAGTAAGTTTTGAGAAAACAGGTCAAATTTTCTCCTGCAGTATTTATCTTTAAATAATGTTTTAAATGTGGTACAGACACCTCAGAGAATAACGTGGTCAGCTGGCCTGGGGCTGCCAGCCAGCAATTCACAATGTTAGAGGGAGGAGGCGGCACTTACAGCACACTTTACAAGTAGTGCAACTTCATAGCAGAAAATAGACTGGAAATACGATTTATTCCCCCTGATAGTACCCTAACACTAAAATAATGGGTTTGTGCCAGGTATTTTTTGACAAGCATGTTAGCCTGATGATGACCCTGCACTGTTTTGGTGTTTTATTGCTATTTGTTTGCATGCAGTGGGACACATTCCATATTTGCTAATGAAACTCAAGAAATGTTTAAAATGTTGCAGATTTAGCACAGGTGATTAAAAACTGTAGGAATGAAGTTCAGTATTTGCTCAGTTTCACTGTTTATTGTAGTGGAGGTCTGTTCCTTGCAATGCAGAAAATACATACCTACTCCTTAAGTCCTGGACTTTGTGTGGCCATTGACGTTCCAAGAGAGTCACTAAACAGCTGTAGTTACTACAGAGGCGTCTGGCTTCGTTCTCCCCTGAGATCTAGAGGTGAAACAATGTATATTTAACTTTTAGCAGAGTCTGTCATCTGTTCACTCCCCGCCGTTTGCTCCTTCATTCTCCTTCAGCACCCTTTCACAGCCTGGCTTCCACAGTGCTCTCTCAAGGGTGATTCAGCTCACTGTAATTTTATTGCTGGTAGTTCTGTTTTATTTAATGGGATTTGTTTTATTTTGCAATATTACTTTAAGGTCTGATCTGTTGTAGGATAAAGATGTTATTATGACAGTGTTAGCTTCTCTGTAAATTACAGTGCCTTGAGGATTGCATTTTGAGACTGCATGTAAACACTTTACAGAGCAGATAACATAGATACCATATGTAAAGCTTGAAAAAATATTTAAATAGGGCACATTTGAAGGAATAAAACAATCAAAAGGCTTTTTGGGGGATAATGCAGATTACACTGAATTGTTTAAACTCAATGTACAGCTTTTAAAACATAACCTATGTACCATCATCCATTTTCCCTTTTCTTCCTGCTTACCTACAATTTATTTGAACTATTCTAATATGTTTCCAGAAGAATTCCTTTACAGTAATTGATGAGATCTCTGGGATAATGTGTTTGGAACAATAACCTTTCATTTTACACAACAATCATTAGTCATTTTTGTTAACAGGCTTGCCTAGAGTAAAAGCAAAAATTCTACCAAAATGAAAACAAACAAGCTAGTTAGAGCTGTTTAGACAGAAATGTACCACTTTCTCTGCTGGCAGTAATATTGCCTCAATGTTTTTGTTGACTCCAAATGGGGGGTTTTAATCCCTTTGCAAGGAAAATAACTAAAAGGTTGCAGTTGGTAGTTTGAGTTACAGGGAAACTGAAGTCATCAGGGGTTACTAGTAATATAATATTTTCAGGATAATACTTTCTTTGGAAACCGAAACACAAGCCCAACCTTTGATCACTCAATGATCTTGGAGGTCTTTTGTAACCTTAATTATTACATGATTCTCTGATGCTAACCCAAAGTTAATTTTCCTGAGGAATTAATTCTGAAGTTAATGGTGTAACTTGTTTGAGTAAATGACTCTCCCTCCAGGTGCCAGCACCGGCAGGTCCTGGTACTGCAGCTCTGAGGAAAGCTACCTGGAGATCACAGACAAATTACTTGCACATTGTTTTGGTGACCCTGTCTGAGCACTATCACTTAAAGCCACTTCCTGACATCTGCCTCTATATTTTCTTTGTTCCCAAGTCTATTTCTTGCTGTCAAGGAATCTGAAGACTTGGAACTAGAGCCTGAATCATCAGAAAATGGTACACACTGTGTTACTGTCCTTCTCCAGCATGAGGTTGAATGGCTCTCTGGTTTCCTATATAGAAAGTGTCTTTTGTGAGACTGCCTCTTTGTTTAAACAAAAAGAGAGAGAGGGAGAGAATGAAATATACTATGGAATACTCAAGCAGATGCTTGGCATTATATTAACACATGTATTATGGCGTATCATGTAATGGTACACTGTGGGGAATAGTAATGAATAGTTTGGAGCACAATAATGTGCATTGTTGATGTTTGTTAAAATAAAGATATTCAATTTATAATAAAAGGGATTAAAAGCTTAATTCATGACTATGTTAATATTTGTCTGTAAGTACACAGATAAATGGTAACGTACCTTATCACATTAAACACCTGCACGTACAAGTTCCCCTGCTGAGATCTCCATGGGATTGTATGTTTTACAGAGCTTAAACTTTCATTTCCCAAAATAATGATATCATTCATTTACAGATATAGATAGGCTCTTCTTACTCAAACTCTATCCTGAAATGAGAATTGTTACTTCAACTACAAAAATGTGGGATTAATTACCACAGTGATTGCCTGCTGCATCATCTGATGGTATTTGTATATAGAATTTATATATTTTGCAACAATCTGATTGCCTGACAGAAGTGAATTAAGACTTTCTAAAATACACTGCTGTTAAAGGTAAATGATACCACCAAAACAGATGTGATGAGCCAGGCAGGGGTGGCAAACAGATCTCATCTCAACACAGTGTCCCAGTGTCCCAGTGTCTTTCCTGTATTTCCTACATGCCATCCTCTGTGAACAACAGAAAAGAATGTGTGTTTGTGAAGAAAATGCATAATTAATGAGGGTGATTGATGTCTGGACTATTTCATTGTTTAGCTCTGCAGTGCAAGTGTTTACAGGCATACTGGATGCCTGTGCAGTCTCAGTGTATATACGTGGAAGCTTCCAAAGGACAAAATGTCAGCAGAACCACCCACCGTATTCCTCTCCATGAAAAACATAATCCAAAATAAAATGGTGATAATTTAGACTCTCTTTGCTTGCCAACTTTGCTAAAAGTAGGAATAGAAAAGGAAAACTGCTGTGAAAGCCGAACTAAAAGTGAGATAGAACTGTTCTGGGCAAAATCACCAAACTGGGCACTTGGAAGGATTTGGCTGCATGAGGACAGTTCAAGGAAATCCTGTAAACACCAAACAGGAACGTCTTTCTAGAGAGGGAAAAATAATTTTGGAAATTGAAAGAGGTAGCCAGAGATCAAAAAAGGCTTGATATTTCCATCTAAATGCTGTGCTAAAGTGTGAGAAAGAACTCATTTCAAAATGATATTTCCTGAAATATTTTTTTAAAGAAGGTTACCTCTTATTTGTTAGATGAAACCAGTTAAGTGGGTACTAAACACAATCATAGCTGCTTATGAAGTAAGCATTTTATTTAAAGGTTTGGTATGCAAGACATTTTCCAGGCACTCCCAGGCTGTATCATATAGTCAGAGTATCCTGGCTAACACATGTACAGCAGAACTGCGTAAAAATCTTGATCTTGCTGTCTTGTCCTCTCTTCAAGCAGGTCTCACAGACAACTCATGGCTTCTAATCCTCTCTCCAGTGTCTTGTGTCAGTTCTACAGAACCACATCCTCCATCCCACTCTTTATTCCACACACACACTTGTTTCAACTTGTCCTACCAGGCACACTATTTAACACATTTTCTATTGACTAACAATTAAATAACAAAGTACAGTTTATTAATTGATTGTCCCTTTTAGCACCTCCTTTGCTTTTGATTCTGCAAATATATTCTCAAAGAAAATGAAGAATCTGTGTTTTAATTTTTTTTAGCATGCATTTAAGTGTTGGATGCTAAAGCACAATGGAGAGATTGTGACCCTCTTGGCTGTGTCAGATGCAGTTGTTTAGTATATGGCCACAGTCAGAATTTTAGTTCATGTTGTGCTGTGAAAATTAAGCCTCTCCAAGTGTGTTTTGTGCATGTGCGTCCATGGCTTGTGTGAAGGAATGACCATCTTATGAAACAGGAGAACCACGGAGTTTATAATTTGAATGTCACCTTGTACCTCCTAAAGTAGCTGTTTATTTGAGGAACACTTTGGATATACTTGCAAATATGTTTATTAGAAGGCATTTTGCATAGGCAAGGGCGTGTGAGACACTCACCTTGGGCTGGAAGATGCCAGCAGGACCTGGTAGAAGGCTGTGACTCTTTAAGACAACAGCAGTAGGCTGTGAGAAAGAAATTTGAGGGTTTAGAGTTGTATAGTCACCTCTATTCCAGCAACTGGCGCTTACTCTTGGTATCCACCCATTAAAAAGAGAAAGAATTAAACCTTCATTCCTCTGAGTAGTGCAATACCAAAGGTCTTTTTTCTACAGTTTTGTGTCTTCTGCCTTGCTCCTGGAGGCCATGGCGGTGGTCCTCCACATCCCTCCTCTCTCCTGACTCAGTGGTACGTTAGCAAGGAGACTACCACTGCTGACACCCAGGTCTTGGAACTTGTGGGGATTTTCTGTGTGTCAGACTTGAAAGTCCATTGCCATTTTCCAGAGGGTTAGAAGGAACTGGAGAGGACAAAGAGGCACAGCGGCAGTAGGAAAGCACACAAGTAGGAAAGACAAAACCTACTAGCTAACATGGTCCAGCAGATCCCCCTGTCATGGCTAGTTGTAACGCTTAACCTCTTTATTTTTAGCTGTCTCACAAAACTCAGCATTTTCATGTACTGTAAAAAGAAATCTTCTCGTTAAGTCTCCATTTTGTATCTTAGATACATTTCAGCAAAACATTTGAGCAAAGCAAGCTTAGATTTTTTACATTCCCACTCCAGTTCATGCTCTTCTGAGCATTCTTTCTTCTGGCTATGCCTAGTAACTAGAACGTGCTCCCAACACCATCCTCAGTGGGGTGATGCATTTGAGATCCTGGGTAAACCAGAAACTTGTTAGCAAGAACTAAGAAGCAAGAAACTGATAAATCTAAGTTGAGCTCTGAGTCTTGCTGTAGCTGTTTTTTCACAGACTTGAATCTATTTGTAGACCCAGACTTTAAAAAGTGTCCTTCACCTGAGAACTAACGAACTACAAAAAAGACTGATGCCTGTTATTTCATCAGCATCTCTTTAGATGAAGTGACACAACCCTCACATTTCCCTGCACAGGGCAGCTGACAAAGGGCCCAGTGTGGGCTGGGAATTTAGGATAAGCCATGCTCTGCACACCATTAGGAGAACTCTTTGTCACAGAGTGGGTGGGCTGAGAGGCAGGACAGCACAAACTGGCAGGGTGCTGGATCACCCTCATGAAAAAGAGGTGAATTTGGGCTTTCCCTGGCCTCTGCAGGGGCTTGGCTGCTGCACCACCTCCAAGGGGTTCTCACCATGAGCGAAGCTGTAAAGAAATGTATTGTGCCACACAGTTTTTAGGGTTGATTAAACAACATCACTCAGAGACAACACTCTGACAAGATAAAGATTTTCCCTAAGCTTCGACCCAGAAAGTTTTGAATGCTGTGAAGATCCTCTTTGATCTGCTTGCTCCTGCATGCATGCTCCAAGCATGCAGATAACTAATAATACAATTTTTAAAAAATCTAACTAGGAAAACACTACAGAAAACACTTGGTTTAAATAACATCAGTATTTATGCCTGTTTCTTATGTATTTGAGAGATAAGTCTAATAAAATACTTTTGTTACATATTAAACACCCCCACTAATCTACAGATATGTTAAATAAAAATTTATTTTCTCAATATTTATATTTTCACACAACTTTATTTTTTATCAGAAATAAAGCTGCATACATTTATTTTAATTTTCAGTTACTTTAAATTTCTCTTTGTCTTGTAAAAATATTTATTTCCAATTTTAAATTTAAAATCTTTAATTAGAATGTCTTTTATTGATGTCTGATAAATTGGGGGAATGATGCTGGTGACATTTTCAAATCATATTCTTTTAAAAAATATATATGTTTCTGAGTGTTAAATAACTGTTAAAACCCTCCTTATTTACTCTAGTATTTTAGATGTTTCTGTGAATGTATATTTTTTAAGATACTTACTGTTGTTTGGAGGAAGATCAGTTTCTTTTCCCCCCCTCCCTTATTTCTGCAGAATGACTTTCTTTTTAAACACTGGGACTTTTGTTATGTTAATCAGTCAGGGAACATTTCCAATTCAATTTTACCTGAGCGCTGGTCAGCTAGAGTTTCCTTTGTTTGATGTCCCTTGAGTCTTCCCTTGTCTTTTAAACTGTAATTTAGTTGGAGCTGCTGTCAATTTACTCCGTCCATTACATTTGCAGTGATATTCCAGACATTGTCTTCTATTCAGTCCTAGAGAAGTTTCTTGACCTAAACAAAGTGTGCAGGGTAAAATCCTATAGAAATTGGAAGTACAAGCACAGAACTCCTGTTTGCCTATGTGCAATACATGCATACAAATAAAATTGTAGCTACCTACCAAGATTATTGCTATTTTGCTTTTAATCTAACAGATCCTTACACTCAAGACAGCTACCAAATGGTAATTAATTAGGATTTGCAATGAAGTAGACATGTCCTATACAACTATCTCTGCTCTGCCATGCCTCTGTAGTAAGGGGATTTAAAACCCTGGTACTTTATAACCCCACAGAACAGACCTCAACATTAAGAGGTGGGGTTTTTTTAATCATAATTACCAGCTGTCAGGGAGTTCAACAAATAGAGCAATTTTCTTGCCCTTAGTTTGTACCAGCAAGGTGTGCCAGGTGGGAAATCATTGCTTTGAGCAGTGGCTTTCAGTGGGACGAGAAGAAAAAAGGCCCCAGAAAAAGGGTGTCAGAGCCAGTTGAACTTCCACATTGAACTACATTGACTGAGGGTGATGCAATGTCTCTGGCAGCAGAAAGGGAAAGTATTGCCTGCATGAGCTTCCATGTGAGTCTCTGAAAGCTGTTACATAGGACTGGAGAGCTCAGAGGTAAAACACTGGAATGCTACATCCTTTTCTCCAGTTAAATGTCAAATAAGAGAATAAAATTTCCAGCCTGTGGAAGAAGAGAAAGTAGGGACTTTGTGAAGCTCAGGAGAGAAGGAAACAGTTGGAAGTATGTCATACGTGTCCTTCTGTGGCTCTACAGGCATTACAGAGAAGCTGAATTGTCTTTTCCACAAAGCTTTCCAGCCTGGCCAGGGTAGCTCTTAGACAACCCTGCTTTGCTGGCATTGGGCTCCCATGCCTTGGGTGGGTGGCAGGTGCTGTGTTGGCAGCTGGGTAGGTTCCTGAGAGCCCTGAGGTTTGGGGTACATGTTAAGTCAGGGGCCAAACCCCATTCCTCCGGCAGAGTGCTCTGGGGAGTTCTGCGATGGCATCATCAAGGGATTTCTTTCATTCTGAGTCCAGTCCATTTGAGCGACTATCAGTCCATCTCCAAAAGACTACAGGTCCACATTCCTCCGGAACAGCAGTCTCTCATTTCAAACAGCAGTGGTCTGGCCTGATCTTGCATTGCCTGGTCACATGCAATTCCTCTTGTGTTGAAATTAGTTCTAAAGGTACAGTACACTTGGCTTCTTGGAGCCAAGGGAGGTTGCATTTATCTGCTTTGACTGATGAACAAAGAGACGTCAGTCAGTTTCAGAAATGGCTCAGTGTTTCCGGGTATTCTGCTCAGAATCTCTGCATTTCCCATTTGGTTTTATATGTACGTCTGTAGGCAGCTTTTCCCCTTGAGGATAGGCTTTGGGAATGTCTTTAGGACAGCCAAATAATTAAGCTGTCAATTTATTCTTTTGCCACTGGTGTGAAGCTTAAAATAGGAAGTGATCAATAGTTAATGACAGAGAGGATGGAAGAGCAGGAGCTGCCTACCTTCTGCCCACAGGCTTGACAAGGTGGCTGTTCTGACAGTGTGCAGACACTTGTACGGCCCTAACCTTCATCAGCATTGCTTGTTGCAATTAACTTGGGTCTTCCCCAGCATTTACCTTCCATCACTCACTCAGCACAAACAATTCTCAGATTTTTCTCCATTGTAAATTGTACTTGGTACCTGGAATTTGAAAAGAATTTGAAGGGCTGAGTTATGGATTTCTTTTTATGACCAGTTGGGCTGGTTTTGGTTTTTCCTTTAATGATAGAAAGTGGTCTGTGTGCTTGGTTTAATTGCATTCAGTCTCAGGAATGGACACATTTGTGTTCTGTATGTGCTGCATATTTGAACCATGTGTCTGGATTTGCATTTCATTCTGTGTACAATCAATGAAACTCATTTTAAAAGCCACTGCAAAATAGGAGAGCAGTTTCTGTAGACTGACTCTCTAGGTAGGACAGCTAATGTATGGCAATGCAGAAGCTGAGCAGTGGGTCTCAGGCATACCCTTCAGCCAAGATGAACTGGGAGGTTCCCTGCATCCACAGACTTTCTGCAGGGGGTCTGTGAGCTCACGTTATTCATCCACACCTTGGTGTGATTGGGATCTGTAACTAGGAAGGCCAAATGCATAACCAGGCCTAACCTTGGTTAATGGGAATTTTGTGATTGACTTTGGCTAAGCCAGAGTTTAGCAGTTATGTGTAAGGGAAGCTCAGATCCTGATGGTGTCTGATGTTTAGTGTCTAAGGCCAGCATTGGTTATTGCCTGTGCTTAGCATATACTTTAAAAATGCTTATTTGCTGGTTGCTGCATAAACAATAGAAGCTGGTTACTTCCAGGGAACAGTTACTTACATGTGAAGAGTAATTCCACACCAAAGAGATTATTTCTTTCTATTCCACCATTTATCTGGGCTATAAAATGTACTAATTATTTCATTTCCTCACTGCACAGTTTGCGATGTAAATACATGTTGGATGTATGTGGGGTTTTGGCAATACAATTTCAATGTATTTTGTCTGGTATTTTTTCTGCTGCTTACCAAAACATCAAGAAAGATGTTTTTTTATCTTTCAAACCTGACAGTACTATCAAAATTTATGTATCAAGGAAAAGACAAAATACCTAATTATAACAAAAGGAATTACTAGTAAACCAGTTTATGGTTATATCTTCAATAATACAAGCTTTTTTTCGGCAAGGTGAACTGAGAAGTACTATCAATGCTGCTTGTGTACCAAATTCTAAATAAGGGGAAAGGATGTGTCACAAAGGCTTCGAGTGTTGTTAACTGTGTAATATGACTGCAAAAAATCTTGTGTGAATTATGGTTAATATTTATTGGGGGGCCTATTTAAAAACATCAGTGGAAGGAAGTCACCTCTTAGGTTAGTACAGAAGGAAAATAAGTTAGACTTTCTGAGGGGGAAAAAAAAGTCATCTCTGCTGAAACCTAAGATTTAGTGCACCTTGCCAATTTTGGCAGAATGACTGTTTTTTTCCTTTTTTTCAAAAAAATTCAAGTTATATTTCAGAATAAAGACTGTTTAAAAAAATCAGTTGAGATTAGTTTTGGCTCCATTGTTGTGTTTGCTGAATTTCATCTGAACTGATGACAAAGATTGTTTCAGCAGTGACACCTGCTCAGCTCTCTTTGTGATTAAATCTACGAGCTTCTGCCATGCCTCTGTACCAGCCCTCCCTGAACACCCATTGGCATCATATGTTGGGAAGAGGCAGCTATAGCAGCACAAGAGAAATAGAGGGCAGGCTGTGTTACAGATACTCCCAGTAAATTCCACACTTGCCAGGCACTGATGGCTGCTCAAGGAGTCTAATGGCTGACTTTGCCCTTATGTTCCTCTTGTCCTCTTCTACAGCTGCTTCTTCATTCTGCCAACAGCTCTTGCTTTATCATTTGTATGATTATCATATCATAATTAGTGTTATTTCTCTCATTCTAACCTTGCTGAGGTGATATTTTCCCAAAATTGCTTTTCCTAATATTCCTTCAAGCTTTCATCTGAGTGTTCCTGTCCTTGCCAGCAATGAAGCAAAACTGAATTTAACTGTAATGATGTGTCTAGTGCATCCCAGAATCCTGGTTCCTTAAGCATATAGAGGTACTCTGGATAGTATATGAGTATGCTGAACAGTCTGTCCTCTGACTGTGTGCCAGACTTGTATTTGATGTAGAACACAGTGTTGGAAGAGAAGGGGAAATCCGTGTTTATCAAGCAGTGGATCACAGCATAAAAGAGCATTTTGGGCCCGTAAACTCTTGCATCCCTCAATTAATATTTAAGGAGAGTCATCAAGGGCCAGTTCAGGACATCCTTGGATGTGTTATTGCAGTTGTTTTGGTGTCATATGTTTGGTTTTCAAAAAAGGAAAACCTTCTGGAAATCATCTGTTTCTTATCATGAGTGCATGGGACTTTTTAGTCTCACTGTGACTGAATCAAAAAACGAGTCCTTCCTGTATGATTTTTTGTCACTTGGCAAGGGTTTGGAAAACCTGATATGGTTCAGAAAATAAAGGAACTCCTGACCAACCAAATATACAAGCCAGCTGAATTTCTTCCTAGTGCACATCTAAATGTATTCTCTCTCAGAAAATAGCAATTTAACACATCATGTACAATGACATCAGGGAGAAAAATGTTCCTCATGCTGCCCAACAGAACATGCTTGAACACCTGTTTCATATCATGAAACTGTTTATAATTGCTACCAAAGAAGTGAGAGCTGAAATGTCATCATTAAATCTACTTCTGCCACTCATGTCTTTGTTGGAAAAAAATCCCTAGGGAGGAGAAAAAAAAATATTAAAAACACATTCATTCATTTTCTAGTATCTTAAATCTTTGAGCCATAGAAACAAGCAAATATTGATACTCTGCATAGTCGTAGAGCAGATAGTTACTTCCATGAGTCTGCTCTGACAAACAGTCTTTCTTTTCCTCTGCAAGATTAACACAGTGATATTTTCAAAAAATGTCACATTGCTCTATTACCTGTATTGGGTGCTTGTAAAAAAAGCATGTCTTGTGTTTTTTTAGTTGTTCCTATGTGAGTAAGTAGCTTTGAAACAGCTTTTTTGTGCTCTAGGGTCCTTAAATGACCCTTATAGTAGATAGCCACCTTTGCGTGTAACTAGGTGGGGTTTGGGCCTCAGGCTTTCATGCTGCAGCCTGGACAGGGCAAACCACGTACTCAGGAAATCCATGCTTTGCTATTGCATTTATCAAGTTGTGGTTTGAGTGAAAATACCACTGGAAACTCATTATTAGGAAAAAAAAAGTGACATAAGTGGCTCTGAGGCACCTGTATGTAACAATGAAGCAGGACCAGACTTGCCGCTCAGCGGAGCTGTCTGGTACCTCTGCCACATTAAAAGAGTAAGGTATGGTCTGAGATGCTTTGTTGGAACACAAGGCCTGGTACAACTGCAGTGAATGTATAGCAGTTATTTTTCTTAGGGCATGTCATCTTATCCCTAGTTCAGAAAAAACTAATACCACATTTTCTGCAAAAAATATTTCAAAGATCTTACCTTGCTTATTCAAAGCTGTCCACGAGAATAATTTTTTGTTCCTAGAGGGGGCAATTCCTCCAGCCCTTGTCCCTCCATCCTGCTCTCAATACGTTTAAAGTGGGCAGAAGGATGATGCTTAAGCTCAGTCCACATTTTCTTGAGTTGGGAGTATGGTCCTTCTCTCCCAAACAGTAACAAAACATCTCACCACTTCTGTTGCTGACTGACAAACTGCCTGCTTTCAGTGGATCTTGCTCCTATCATTTCTATGAAGAAGGGAATGTACAGAATATGACATTTCTGTTTCTGTACGTTAAAGGAGCACTGAAATACTATAACACTTAAACCACATGTTGCACCTTGACAGGTATCAGTTGGCTAAATAACAGATTGGACTAAGGAGGTGATGCACAGCTCTAAGAGGGGTGAATTTGACATGACTGGAATGGTGAGTCAACAAAAAGTTTCCAAGTGGGTGATGGCTTCACAATTGCAGGCTAAACCCACTGTTCTAGCAAATGGTAGGAAAGCTTGGTGAGAGACTTGGAAGAGAGCTCCAGAGCGGTGTCCATGACTGGGTCTTTTAATCTAAAATGACATGGGAAACAGAGGACAAGTGGGTAAGTCTAAAATTAAGATCTCCCATGTGGCAAAAAGGCTAGTGATACAATGTACAAAGACAAGGTTTGAGAGGATTTTTGAGCAATAGTTTCAGGGTTATTTTGGTGGGGGGTTGTGCCCTATTCACTGTTTACACTGTTTTAAGAGGACTGTTTGCTAATAACCCAAATTTACCTCCTAAATTCCCCACTGAATCTTAAAACTTATTCTGCTGCTTAACTGAGAAACAATTATTGCCACCGAGAGCGAAGGTCATAGATGTGGTTGCTATTTTCTTTCTAGGGCGGGCGGTTACCAGTTTCTCTCTTCAAGCCAGTCCTTCTGTGGTAACACAGAAGGGGGAAAAGTGAAAATTCTTATGACCACCAAGGAAAGCACATTAAGAACTAAATTTTCTCCTGCCATGGTCCTTTTGCAGTGTTCTGAAGCTCCACTGCTGGCTTGGCTATCTTGTGGCAGGGAATGGTCCCATTACCACTGAGGCAGTGCGGGGAGAGGTACAGACAGCCACATGCCAAGGGTCGTGAGCCAATTCCTGGTTCAAAGGCATGCAGTCATTTTAGCAGCATTGATGAGAAGCATGGCTATGCTGCCTCTAGGCTGCTGTGTGATCTCGTGTTGCTGGCACGAGATGTTGTTGCGTTTTATTTTGGCTCAGGAGCATGTGTTTGAAACCATCACCCTTTTGACACCATGTAATGCTTTGCGTGTCCCACTGCAGAACAGCCTCCCAGTATGTGGATTCTTCTTGGTTTAAACTGGAAGATGCATTCTAGGAGTCACCTAATGCTCTCCAATCACTAATAGGCATGTCATCTCTGGGAACAGAAGAGTCCCAGTCTGAAATAAAACCACCTGAAGAGTGCAAACTTCAGGTCGCCTGCACCAGCTGCTTCCCCTAACAAATCTTCACCCTGTTTGCTCAATAATCACAGCTTATATGATCAGCAGGGCAAGGAAGAACACATGGATTTTCTCTGTAAAGGTGTTATTCTCACAGTGTATTTAGCAAAGTGCTACCTTGGCTGCACCAACACATTGCAGTTCAGCTGCCTATTGTGCTTTTTATAGCTGTGTTTGGTACACAATAAGATGAGCATTTTATGGTTACATGCATATGTGTGTATGTCTGTATGTGTATATAAACATACACAAACCTACTGTTTGGATGTTTTATAATGTAAGGCAATGTACCAAATTTTTAATCACAGCATCCCTTTGTCATAATGCAAAACAAATTGGAGGTCAAAGTTGTTACAATAAAACATCCATCCTGGAGCTTTGGAGAGGAACCTGTTTAAAAAGGTTAAAGTAAGCAATTATCACGAACCTAATTTACAACTACTTGGCAATAAGAGTTGCTTTTCAATGAACCATTTATTCATGATCTGCTGCTTCACACTGCAGGATTCTTCTTGACTAGGTTAGAAAATGTAATTAATAAATGATAGGATTATTTATGGTTCACGGTGCCAGATTGGGAAATACAATGATATACAGAATGAGCTAAAAATTATTCTTACAAGCAACATCTTGGTATTTAATCCATGGATTGGATTGTCACATTACTTGATATGGTGTGGTGAACTCCTGATGGTATTCATGGGACGTTATTTTGTTTGTCATCCTAGCTGCTCTGTGTGACAATAAAAATGGACATGCTCCTTTGAGAACAGATTTAATGAACACTGACATGCTAATCTTTTTCTAGTTAAGGTAGGGTGGCATTTGTGGTTTTGCTTAGTTTGACTGTGTTAGTGATTATCTCAAAGCCTCAGCAGAACCTGGAAGATGTTTATATTTCATAAACATAAAGTGATCCTCTTTGATATTTTATTCTAGTAATACTAGTTAAGGAAGCACACCTGATAAACACAGACTAGCTTTCTCAATTTCAAGTAGCAAAATTTTGCTAAAATAAAATGATGTCAGGTCTAATGTCTTTTTTCATGGGCAAAGTGCCTGGCTATGTGTGACTGAAGCTGAAATTTTGCTATGACCTTCAAAACCTGTAGGATCCAGGCCTAAGAGGAAAAGGATACCAACTGATAATTAATTTAATTATTATTATTAATTATTAATTATTAAAAGTGTTCACAAGGAAAAAAATATTTTGTGCACTGATTTATACACAGTCCAATAAAAAATCGGCATAAAATCTGAATGCGAGGTGCAGTGGCTGTCTGCCGTAGTTCCTACTGATAACATACTGGAGCTAATCAGTGAAAGTCTAGAGTTTAGCTCTAAGTTGAAATATACTGAGGATCAGTTCAGTTTCCATATATTCTCAGCTCAGATTCCTTGTAAAATGCTTTCCTGTAGTAATTAGGATTGCCAACAGTGATTCTAGAATACATGTGCATGTAGTTGATACGTCCAGAAGTGACCTACTAAGAGAATTAAAAAATGCCTTTAGGTTTTGATGATGATTTGAATCCCATGGCTTTAGAATTTCAAATGTCAAATGACACAGGATATGTGAATAATGGATGAAACCCAGGAGATTTACAGAATCACAGAAGGGCTGAGGTTGGAGGGCGTCTCTGGAGGTCATTAAGTGCAAGCCCCCTGCTCAAGCAGGGTCAGCTACAGCAGGTTGCCCAGGACCACTTCCAGATGGGTTTTGTATATCTTCAAGATTAATATTCCTCAACCTCTCTGGTAAACCTCTTCCAGGACAAATTAATACAGATTTAATTGTCGTTACAACATTTAGTTTTAAGTATGGGTAAACTTATGCTTTCCTATGTATGCATTTGCATACAGATGCATGTTAAAACACTAGATTTTGATTTTTGTTCTTAGACAGAGATCAATTTATTACAACATTACTGGGTTATAGTTCCAAACACTAATTTACGCTCAAGTACTGCTGCTTCTGTTGGGAGCAATGGTGCCTCCATTTACTTCTAACTGTCCTCTGATTTTGTTTTAGATTAAATGTAAAATTTGAAATGCAAAATGGGTGCTTGAATTTATGCACAAACATACAATAGAAAATGTCAAAAAATAGAAAGGTTTCAAAAATGAAGGTGAAATAACAAATCTTGATGAAATGGGGAAAATATCTTGCTTTTTTTCTTTAAGCTTCAAAAATTTTAGAAAATTGAAACACAGGATACTTTGTCCAGTTTCCTCAAGAGGTTACTCCCCTTTATCTGTTGTACCAAACATACATGAATGAATGGGTAAAAAGGCTCTACCTTTTGCAAATACTGCTCTTGGAGTCTGCAGGCCATGTGAACTTTGTCATGCCATGTTCTCCTTTGTCCCAAGGTTTTTGCATATTTTTTGTAATCTGGAAGGATATTCACTTCTGCTTCTGTGATATGGGGTGTTATATGGAGAACCAGCTATTTTTCACCCTTCTCCAATGTCTGCAAGAAGTTTCTTTCCTTGCTAAATTGTAGTCTCTTCAAAATTCAACAAAAATTTCTCATGTACTGCTATTTGAGCTTTTTTCCTGTATTTGTAATGCTTCAAGCATTCATAGTTTAGGGGAAAACTTACATTTTCTTTCTTGTTTGTACCTGTTTTTCTTTCAGTCCTCCTTTTGCATTGACCCAGTTTATGAGAAACAGAGAATTAATCCAAAAGCCTTTGAATTAGCTCTTCTGGATACATACGTAATTTTAATTTTCCCTTCTATAAAGAAATAGGAAGACCATTGTTCTTCTAAGCCTGTCTTCCCAGACTTCAAAGAGCAATGAGGAACATATGAAAGAGGAAAGTTGGGATTATTTTTTCCTTGCAAGCATTTGGGGTAGGAGAAGCCCCTATATTCCAAAACCCAGAGAAAGCATGTGAGGGAAAGTGTCTCCTCTACTTTTCCAAAGAAAAATAAGATGAAGAGTGTCTTTCTTCAGATATCTTCTATTTCTTCCTACATTTCATAAGGAGGAAGGTAAAGATCTCACATAAAGTGTGAAAATGTTTTGTTATCTTTTGCATAGTAATTGTCAAATTATTAGTTTTGAGCTGAGCTTTGCTTGAATCAGCTGGTATCTGGTCTGTGAAAAACAGGAATGTTTTTCCTGTTTGTTAAATGTATGATTCAATTCAGACTTTATTTTTTCCCTGCTATTTCTTTGTGATTGACAGTGGGTCAAAAACCTGAGACTTCCAACAATTTCTGCCTCAATATTGTGTTCTCTTCATATGTGTCCTTTTCCTCCAAGTTTTGAAATCATTCTGCTTCATTCAGCCATAAAGTAAAATCCCCTTATGTGCAGTTACAGGATATCTTTACCTTTGATATCTTTACCTTGCTTCCAGCATTTACATAAACACCTCCTCACCTTTTTAGTTTGTGCCCCTTTTTCCATCAAGATATTTTTCTTTTTGACTCCATTTTCTTATTTCTAATTTAGTTTACCTCATCTCAGCTTGCCTAGTCCCCTGCATGGCTGCATGAGGAAGAGGTAGTCTAATGTTATTTTTAGTGGTGGATGAATAGTCTTCTATTTTTAATCAGACAGTTTTCATGTTCCATATCAGGAGTGGGCTAATGCACTCTCTCATAAATACATGAATTCCTCCTCCCTCATCCCTGTACACACACACACACCTGCGTAAGTGTCAATTTAGGCAAGTCATGTGGCCTGAAATTTCAAAAGATGTTAGATGATTTAAACCAGCCTATTCTTTGGAAATTGCAGGGCATTCGTCCTTTGGTACATCAGTGCAGTGATCAAAATCACTAGTCACCTCTGAAAATTAGGCCAAAAGATGCCATTTTTGAAGCGTAAGGGAGAATGGAAGTGCTTTGCTTCAGCCTGGGCTCTGAGAGATGCTGAGCCTGTTGGGCTCCGATTGTTATTTCCACAACTGCATGCACATTTATACAACAAAGGGCAGTTTGGGGCAAAGCAGGTGAAGGAGTGCAAGCACCTGTGCCTCCTATACAGGTGAGGGTTGGAATGG
>WEIT01025423.1:0-20420 GCA_013389985.1 Dryoscopus gambensis
GATTTGCTGAAACAGTGTTGTTTGCACAATTTGACTACCACAGAAATCCCTCATCCTAATGTGCACGTGGGTATGTGCTACCCCTTCCCTTTCTTGTGCAGTTCTAAACCAATTTAATTTCATTTTGTAGCCCACCAAGGTGGGTCATTCAGTCCATCCATGGCCCCCAAAGTCACAGCTGCAAACTGTTGGTACTGTTGCTTAGGTCTGTTCTGTTCCTGTTCGTTATGAATATTTTTAAAATGCAGAAGTCCTCTGGTTTCTCCTGCAGCTTCGGAGCTATGTCCTCATCTTTGCAAAGAGCCCTTTCTGTCAGAAGTTCACGCTGTCGCTCATAAACGCTCAGAAGTTCCCAGTTTATTAACTTCAAGTGAGCTATTCTGCACTTTAATGGGAGATAAATATCTCCTTAAGGGATAACTTCCAAATCTCAATTATTTCTCTGCACTGTGATGGATGGAAAACGGGAGTCAGGGAAACATCCCAGCATGTGGCAATCTGTGAGGCTGCTCGCTTGCGTGCTGTGTGACAGATGTTGATTTATCTAATTTTTGCTTTTTTTTCCGTGGGGTTCCTTTCCAAGGCAAACGAATGAGTCCATCTTCATAAATATCCTATTTAGTGAGCGATTATTATCCTGTTTTTACAAACGGAGAAACTAAGGCATAGGAAGATTGCATGGCTGAGGGGGTGTGATGACTCTGTGCTGAAGCTGAGGATGGAATCAGGTGGAATTCCATGGAATGCATTGCCTGTGGTATCATCCCTCCACGCTCTGAGGGGACAGGGAAGCTGCTGGTCTCTGGACCAGTATGTACCAGTATGTACCAGTCAGCGCTACCGTGTAGCCACATGCTGTGCATCTCTGCTATTCCAAAAAACATCATCATTCCTTTTCTTTCTTGTATTTCTATCTACCCTCTATGCTACAGAAAAATGCAATGACAGGTAAATAGCAGGCAAACCACTTGTAATTATTCTTAATTTCTTCAGCAGTTGTATAGCTCTTGCTGTATCTGAAATGAAGCCTCCTTTTCTTCCTTCTTGTGGGTTGGCAAAACATGAAGTGACCGTATGTGTCACTTGCTTTGTGCTGTATTCACTGGGACAGTAGTTCAAAGGACATGGATTAATGAGCAATAGCTACCTTGAAATGGCTCTAAAACATTTTTGTTCTCCACCTGCAATAGACTGAACATGAATTAAACCCATCTATTCGGGACAGAGTCATATTGGGGAAAGGCCAGAGTGACCTAATTCTTCATGATTATAACAAGGTTGTAACTTCAAAAAGGGAGTTTGGAGTCAAGGCATCATTTTTAGCTTTCCTCAATCTTCCTGTGCATTCTTCAGTAACATGATGTTTGTGATTCAGAATTGCCACATCATTGCTAATGTGTAGAAAATTACAGCTGGGTTGGGATTTTTGTTTCTTTATCTTCATGTTTATAAGTTCAGGGGTTATAAGGAGGTAGCAGAGTTTCTCTTCCGAGCTGTGTAATGGTGACTGGTTAGATAATCAGTGTGAGGAAGGAGGAGGAGGAGGAGATGGAGAATCCATGTACAAACAGTGTAACTCAAACTACAGGATGAGCGTGTTCCCAGACATCTCCAAGTACAGCTTTGGCTCTGTTTCTCAGCATCAGTCACTGTGCTGGATGACAGCAAGGATATCTGTATTTTCCTGTCTCATAAATGGCCAGCAGCATGGAACAAGGACAAGGGAAATGCAGCTGAACCAATTCCTTGTCCATGTGCACACATGAGGATTTTGTTGTGATTTCTGCATTTTTCTCATGTGACCTAACGATGAGTGAAAGACTGACAAATCCAAAACTCCAGGGAGAGCTTCTGTGGAGGAGGGTGGGCAGAAGGTTTTGCAGTGCTCTCCACGCCTGGAGAAGTCATCAGTTACTCTAATGGTTGCCGTGGGAAGAGGATTTCACTTTGAATGATGTTAAGACACGGAGTTTTGCAGTTGCTGACCTTGCCTCTGGCAGCCTTGTTGGGATGGTTTTGGAGGCTGAGTTGATGGCTGGAAACCTGTCACATGTGACTGCCTGGAGCTGTCCTCACCTAGGCCATCTCTGATGTACTTTAGACGTTCTTGGAACCTTTTAGGACATTTGTGTGCTACTTAATAAATACCAATTGTAGAGAATTATTGAAAGCACACTAAGGAAATAAGCAAGAAAAGCCTTAACACAAAAATGTGAGCTGGTCACTTACCACTGTAACCACAGATAAGCTTTGCCTTTGGGAAGTTCAAGGGAGTTTCCATTATCTGTTTCCATCTGACACCACGGGGGGAAGGAAAGGAACTGACTCTGCAATAGTTGATTATAGAGGAGAGGTAGAACCATGTCCCCTGGAAAGAAAATTCTCATCTGATGCCACATTGAAAGTGCTCTGTGGGTGTTTGAATTCTACAGCAGAACCATTAAAACAAAAATGCAAAGCAAGCTACAACCCAAAACAGTGACTGGAGGGGTGACCTTGGGAATGTCTGTGTCTTAATTTCTGTGTAGTTCTGTATCTAAAATTTAACAGCATTTTAAACTCCTTGCAAAATCACTTGTATCCTACAGCTGCCTACCTGCTTTATTATAGTACATTTTTCTTCACTCTTAGAAGTTGAAAAATAATAATAACACTAAAACCACCTTTGCTTGAGGCGTGAATAAAACCAGCAGAATCTGCCCTGCTGTCTGGACATGAAAATTTCCAAGTGATGTCTTGTCTCCTGGTCCTCTACCAGCAAACCACGAAAATTCAGCTGCAAATGAGACTGGAGAGTTTGCTGAGGTAGACCGGAGGAAACTGTGAAGTGTCTGGGGTCAGGTTTATAATTGATTCTTTTTGGACAGCAAAAGCAAGAGGAGCCTTAGAGATGAGGTTTTGGGAAATGGATGTTGTTTTGTCTAAGTTGGGTTAGGGTGGAAGCAGTTGGTCTGGCTTGGGGGTTTTTTGTGGGCTTTTTAGTCCAATTCTAATTAAAGCTGAGCTTTGTACCAGCAAGAATCCAGCAAGTGTCTGCTTGGAGGAGTGATGGAGGAAGGTTGCACTGAGAGCCTCAAATACACCAACACCAAGGTAATAAAAATTAAAACAAAGAGAGAATGGGTAGATACAGAAATATGGCTGGGATAGAAGGAGCAGATGCCTGAGGAAAGCTGCTAAAGGTGACCAAAAGAGTAAGGAGTTTGTTTTTATTTGCTAGCCTGATCTTGTTTCCAAATGGATTTTGGTTCATGCCATCTATCTCCAAGTTACCAGTTACTGTATTTGGACTATCAGCTTCCCTGGTTTGATTCCTAATATCAGTTAAGAAATCAAGATGAGTCATATGGAAGCATCTGTCAAGCCTAAAAATTGTTGTTTAAAGTTAATTGATGTGAAAGGCAGAAAAGAATTCTATTTTAGCCCAGCTGTCTATCCTGCCATAGAGCTTCCTACGTGCCACTAGAAAATGCTTTACAGTTTACTGAACTTGTTAGATATTTCTATGTTCCAGTTGATAGTTTGTCTGAAAATAGCAGAAGTTGATTAGAAGGAAAATAGTAGAGGCATGATGCAGATTTTACCAAAAAAAAAAAAAAGGAAAAGAAAATTGTGCTTTGAATTTGTGAGTGTAATAAAGCTTCTGGAATAGTCTGACCTTTGGATGTAATGAAAAGTAACTGAATTACAGGAAAATGGCACTGGGGACTGTGGGGTTTAACCCACCAAAGTCACACTTGTGTCCTCTGAGAGCCTTGGCTGCAGAGTTGGGACTTCGGCCTCGTTATTCAGAGCTGCTGGGCATTCCCAGGTCCTGATGAAGCTGCCATCTGGCCCATTCCTGCCCAGATTCAGTAATGAGTTTTTTCATAATTCTTTATTTCATTCCTTTTCCCAAAGCATCTTGTGGGTGACACTGCTTTAATTTGAGTGTCCTGCTGAGTCCTCACACACAGACATGGGCACCAAAACCTAAACTGTGTAAAATATGTGAGGTGCAGATAATTTCCAGCCCCCAGCAGGGATTTTCCTGTGTAATTTCATTTCTGCAGATATGCTAATAATTTTTATTTATTTAACAGTGTAACTCCTAGGTTTCCTGACTGTGAAATAATATTGTTCATCATCACTCAAATCAACCTATCTATTCTTTTTAGTTACTCAGAATAAAATAGCCTTTAACAGTCAGCAGAATTTGTATCCTAGAAGTTTATTCCACAGAACTGGTGAATTCCTCCTTTGATCCACAGCCAAGTCTGAAGATCCCTGAGCCCTGGTGTTGTTTCTGCTGATGCTGACTGCCTGTGAGTTAGGATAAATTCTTAATCCAGTTTTTCTAGCCATAAAATGGGAATCATTCTAGGCTAGTTCTAAAGACTTTTATTAATAAATGCATGTGGACTGACTAATAAGGAAATGTCTGGGTGCTTGGCCTTTAATAAAACAGTAAAATTTCAAGTAAAATGGACTGCAGAACTTCTGCCAACTGCCAAAATAGTCCTCATCAAAATACTCCAAATATCCTTTAAAAATACCAGTAAGAAAGGATGAACTGTATAGCATGGCCTGAATTTTAAGAGGCTGATGCCTGCAGGGAATTCTGAGGATTACTGAGAGAAAAAGCTGTCAGGACCAGCTTTACATTTTTGGTAAACCCTCTGATTATCATTTGCAGCACCTGTTTCAGGGGAGAGGTGTATTCAGACACCACTTTGGGGTGTAAAAGATTTTTAAAAAACCAACCCCAAACCCCTGCAGTCTGGAAGTGCCTGGCAATAGAACCAATTTTGCTGCTCTGAAGTTACATCTTGCTGAGTCCTCATTTATTTCAGCATGGGGTTGCTTCCTCGTGTTTTCAGAGTACAACTCCAAGCAGGGCATGCTACAGGGCTTTGGTGTGGCCAGCTGAGTGCCCTGCTCTGGCTGATGCCAAAGAAAGACTTTGAATCTCGGGATGGCACTAATTCTGTTTGCTTCCAAAGGAAAATTCCCTGTGAAATGTGAAAAAAAGAAAAATAAAACCACAGAGCTCCAGGCATTGCTTAAAGGAAGTAATTTTCCCATGAGAGTGGACAGAAGCAGCTCTCATCTGAAACTTACTGACTCAGAATGGGTGTAAAATAAGTGATTTTTGTCACTGTGTTTGCAGAAACAGCTTGGTTGTGTCCCCTGTGGAAAGCTGCTTCTCTTTCTGGTCTCCCTGGGGGTAGCCTAGAGATCAAATCAATCTCTCTGGGGTGGAAGGAAAGGCTGATATTTAGTGAAAATACAGTAGAGTTACTGTTACAAGTAGGTAAGAGCTGGACCTGATGTTTTTAATAAATGTGCTGTTTCTACACCAGGATTAGAGAAACCTCCTTGCCAGTGCTGGGTGTCCTGGTTGCTGCCTGGCTGCAGACATTTGGAATAGCAAAGTTAATATTTTTGTTCCCTGCTACCATGAGCTCCTTCCATGAGCAATTTCATGATGCTGAACTTCAGGGTTTTCCATTGTCCCACTGCTCACACCTTCCATGGAGCTTTTTTTGTTTTGTTTGTTTCACTGTAATGCAATAAATTGCATTTAGAGGAGGGGGAAAGCTGATGTTGACTCTGAAAATGGATTTTCTGCCCTCATCAAAGAACAGCAGGACTTTTCCCCCCTTTTTTTCTTTTCTTTTCTTTTTTTTTTTGAAGTAGTTTTATTTTGCACTACTCCTGAAGCAGTACTTCTAATAACTCAAATATGTGTCACCTACTTAGGAATGAAAGCAGCTTAGGATGTGTGCAGCCTGGCTTCATCCTTTGAAGTATGTATAAGGCTTGTGGAAAGTCTTGGAATCCCACTTCAGAGATGGAAATCTTTATCTACAAGACAAATTCAGGTTAGCCAAATACCTGAGAAGGCTTAACTCCATCTCTTACAAATGCCAGTTCTCCTATAAACACATGGAAAACTAATAATAAACACTAATAAATCGAGGTATTTCTTCTCAATTTTCGTTTCATCTGCTTGGTGCAGTAAAATGTTATTGAATCCGCATGGCAAATAATTCAGCTCTCTTTACATGAAAAAGCCAGTTTGCCCCAGGCTACTGGCTGGATTTCCCGAGTTGTGGTTTGGGTTTGTTTTTTTTTAAGTACCTCTTCCTTTTACTCCTAACATCATGGTCTAATGAGCCTATCACTCCACTGCAACTTTAAAATGTCATAGATGACTCAAAATTAAATTCCTTTGGCTATCAAGAAAGCATCTGTACAGCTTAAGGCAAGAAAATATGAGGTGCAGTTATGAAGAAAACCAGAGGGTATAATAAAGCAGTGTATGTGCAACCACTGCATCTGCAAAAAACCAAAATCTGCATAATTTGGAGATCTAATCAGCAAGAGAGTTTGCATGTGTAGTTGCCTGTTCAGCCATATAAATACAGTGAACGTCAAAAGGCAGTTAAAAAGGATTAAGAGCCTGTTAAAAGATTGCTTTTTAAATACTGTAAAGCACCAAAGCTTGCTAAGGTGGATCATGAGCTGTGGGAATGCTAAATAATATTATCTATTGTAATATAGTTTACATATCTGTCAGGGATTTAAAACAGTGATCAGCACAATCATCACCAAAGACTCTTAATGAGATCAGTGGATGGCTCCTCACTGGATGTGCGAAGAATTTTAATGGGGAAATGACTATACTTAGCAACAACTACTAACTTTTTTATCCTTCACTTAGGAGCTGGTAGGTTGCTGCTGTGGAGAGAGTAAACAGCCCTCCCTGCAAGAGGCACCAAGGACAAACGGAGGCAGTGTCACTCGCTGCCTTTGTTCCCTGTGGAGCAGCAGCAGAGCACTCGGCCTTGCCTTCGCCTCTGAGCACAAACACTCCCCGAACAGACCGTGGTGGCACCTGGGGGGGGCTGTCACTGTCAAACCCACCTTGGCCCCAGTCACATCTGTGTCCTGCGAGTTCACTGAGTGTTCTCACTTACGAATGTGAAATCGGCTACGAAGCAAATTATGAGATGTAAAGTGTGGCCAGAGCCACTCCTGACTCAGCCAGGAATAAATTGCTTCGGTGTCTCTGTCAAAGTGATGCTGTCCAAGTTCACTCTTCCCCTGTGAGCACGTTGCTGAGGCACTGGGCTGATGCCTGTGGATATTCTGGTTACCTGTTTAACAGACAAAGAGCGAGTTACCCTCTGCCTACACACGGCTGAGCCACAGCTACATCCTGTGTCTATTTTGGAAAAAGGAGAAACATGTTACTCATATGAAGTGGGGGAGGACAGGAGATATCAGGCCACCTCCCCTCCCTCACACTCCCAGCCCAGCAGGCTGATGGGACTTTGAAAAAATATCCAAATAATTCTTTTATTCTGCTCGTGGTTTGGATTGGGCAATGGCTGGTGAAAATGTACGGGTTTAGATCTCCAGGAGCTGAGGGAGCTGTTTAACTGGCAGCTGTCAGCCTACTGAGAGGAGCAGGCTAGTTGTTCCTGCTGGCAGCTGAAATGTGTTCAGCTACGGCCAAAAAAAGGAAATCACGTCTATTTGCTGATTCCTGGCAGGATTTCTCTCTTGCATAAGCTTACCTCTGAGGAATAGTGGATCTGGATCTTTGTTTGCAAGGAAGTGGATATTTTTTTACTACGTTTTGTAAATCTTGCTATTGTGAAACATCTTTTTATCACTGTGGCAACATCAACTGCTGCTCCTCTAGAAGACTCTGATAAGTTAAAGATATATTTTCCATCCATCTGAGGAAACTTGCTTCTCATGTGACTTTCTAAAAATGAGTGTTATTTCTGTTGAAGATACTGGATCTAATGGTAAAATAAGTAATTTTCTTTTTATCCCAAGGTTGCTTTAAATTGCTGTGGACTTCAGTGTTCTCAGTTACTCTTTCATTGTGCTTCAGCATTCACAGGTGTTCTGCTGTGCCTGAGAGAGGTTTTGGAACTTAGACAGTCCCCAAAAAAGTTAATGTTCCTTCTGTGGTGTTTTACGTTACCTCTTGATATGAAAAATAAAAGTGGCTGTAGCCTGCTCTGGAGGTTTCTCTGGGCTCAGTTTTGATGTATGTGAGAGAGGGAATCAAGTTTTGCACAGCCTTTTCAGCCCTTTAAACTCGTGCTGGATATCTCTGTTGCCCTTTCAGGTCACATAAAGACAACTTTTATTTTTCTATGAGTGTATAAATGCATATAAACATTTTCTTTTTTTTTTTTTATTATTTTTAGAGTCTGTAGACTGAGTTACTTGGGAAGAAAATGAAGAGTAGTGCCAGGCCTTGGAGTGCAATAGCAAAGCAAGGGAGCCATGGGGTTGACAGAGGAAAACCTCTTCCCACCACCTCCACGGGAATGAAGACATCCAAGTCCTCCACCTCCCTTGCCTTTGAATCCCGGCTCAGCAAGGTACTAATCCATGGAGACTGTGCAAGCATTCCAGTCTTGTTCCAGGGTAAACCTTTGGTTTAGTCCTCAAATTACTACACCCACTGTATTAAGTGTAAGGAGACTTAAATTTTGTTGTGTATTAGATTAATACACATTTCTGAAAGTATTTTGCATGTACTGGGGGAGGCACTGCATCTGGACATTCCGTGGGTGAGGGAATTGCTTAAACCTTGAAGATGGAGAAAAACAATGGCAAATTCTGAGTTCAGCTGATAGTTACACATGTAAAGAAATTCCAAGAGATTTATTAATGAATTTCCAGCATTCCTAAAAACCTGTGCCTCTCCCTTCAAGGCAAAATACATTAACAGAAGATATTGCAAAGTAACAAATGCATTTTATGAATCCTATTTTTCTATACAGATTTTTTTTTTAAATAGCAGAAACTTCTGTCAAAGTAATGTTTTTAAGGAAATGGAGTAAAACACCTGAAATGCTGCTGCATCTGCATCCTTGCAGGCAGCAAACAGAAATAACCTGGTCATCCAAATCCAGACCAGGGTTGTAACTTTCCACTAATAAAATTTAGTGAACAGTACATAGCAGAGTACAGTGTTTAGATCTCCTCTAAAACTTCATTAATTGTCACAGTTTTTCAAGGAAAGGACTAATTTATTTAACTTGCTGTGTAGACTCCTAGATACACTTATCAACAGGGTATTTCAGTCAGGTGCTCCAGGCAGGTTGTGCCGTGTAGTTGAGGCAGCATCTCTGAAGGAATGCTGCTGAGGAGACTAATCAGGAAATCTGATACGATTTATTTGTTAAATTTAGAGTTAATTGTGGAGAGATTTCTTCCTAATGGCAGCTAATACCTTCAAATTGCCATCCAGCTGCAAATGCAAAATCATCAAAGTGATTCCTGAAGAAAGGGAGTAGAAAAGGCACTGTAGTTGCTGCTATAGGCAAGAACACATTGAAGAAATTACTTCAGAGAGACTGCAGAATTCTCTAAAGGTCAGAAAGTCAGGTTGTTCCATTCTCCTCCTAAGAGTGAGCTGACAAAACCTCTTCCAGAAGGCAAAACGTTCTCGTTGTTTGGTATCCTGGAGCACATCAACACTTCAGCTATTGAAACTTATGGGCTCACAGGATCCAGGAAACCACAGACTCTTGAGTCAGAGGAGGAGATGAAAGGGAGAAGGAATTAGAGTTGAAAGATTTCATTTTGCTTAAAATGTTTCACATTCAGGAACCACTAAATAGGGGCAGTGCTTGTTGTGTGCTCTCTTTTCTCTTAACCCAGCAGTGGTTTTCAGCCTGTGCTCCAGGGACCCCCGGGTGTCACTGCACAGCTTCAAAGGAAGTGGATTTTCATTTGAGAAAACACTTCAGGTGTCCACAAAGTCAAAAGTATAGAAAAACTACTGCTCTAGGGAGACTCTCCAAAGCTTTGGTTTTAAAATACTTTGAGTATTTTTCCTGAAATTAATTAGAGGCTGTTACTAGAGACGCACAGATGGGAAATCAGCTGACCAAAGTTCTGAGGTAAACTGCCACTTCTGCTTGCTGAAGCAAGATAATTTCAGTGTTTCTCCTTGAAGCTTACCTTGTGCTTGTCTTCCACGGGTTTCTTGAGCAGGCACTTAAAGTAGACTTGTGTCACCAGAGATTCCTTCCCAAAAGTTGCCAGTTGCCAGTGGACTGCTCCTGTAAACTGTTTTCTCCTTGCCTTTTAATTATTTGCATTTTTGAATAGTCTTTCCCACTTTCATTCTTCATTGTTAGAACAGTGTTTTATCTCTTAACCCACTTCACAAACACCTAGAAATGCAAAGCAAATCCAAAAATTATGTAGTCCGGTTATCAAGGCAATATTCCCACGGGGTTACTTAATGGAAATGTTAATTTTTTCCGAGGAATCTTGCATTTTGAACCAACTGCTGGGAATACTCAGGGTCCTGACCTGTTCCCCGCTCTGTGTTGCAGCTGAAGCGGGCGAGCAGCGAGGACACGCTCACAAAACCCGGGGCAGCAGCAGCACCTTCGGGAGTCTCCAGGCTGAAGAAGACCATCACAGCAGGAGCCATTGCTGAGCTTGCTGAGAGTCGGCTGAAGCCCAGCCCAGGTAGGCACGCAGGTTCCGGAGCCCGGTCTGTGACCCGTGCTGCGAGTGTCACTTGCTTTGCCAAGGGCCCCGCAGTGTTATTTCATTCCCCGTGCCCCTTGCGGCACAGCCATTCCTGTCCCGCTGCCGCAGTCACAGGACGCTGTGCCTTGCATCCTTACACCCCACGAGCCGGGGAAATGAAGTTAAAAGGGAGGCGCTGGATGGTTTTAGGAGCCTGGGCAGCCCCAGCAGCCAGGCGGTGGCGCCGGTGGCCCGCGCCCGTCCCGGCTGCGGGTCCGGGCTGGCCGGGGCGGGCTGGACCCAGCCCCCGGTCTCCAGAGCAGTACAGCAATGGAGAGCTTGCTCGCTGAAGTTTTCCCCATTTATCAACAGCATTCTCTCTTCTCCCTCCGCTGAGTGAGCAGAGCTGTTTTTCCGCTGCTCCTGGGACACGGCAGAGGCGTGAGAACAAAGAGCCAGCCCTGGGCATCCTCATGTGCAGCCTGAGCTGCCCCGGGGCAGCCGGAGCTCTCCCCAGCAGCCTCAGCCCAGCAGCTTATTCCCGTAGGTTTCAAACCTAAGCCTGTTTCGAAAGGCAGCGATACCGTCTGCATACCAAAGGCTTCAGTGCAAACGCTCTGCTGTCCCCCAGGAGCTCAGCAAATGCTTGCTTTTGTCTGCTCCCTGGTGGCATTTCCAAGGGAATGTGAGCTCTTATTAAATTTGACCATGACCTCTCTATTTGCCACAGCCTCTGCAGGTTTTGGCTGTGTGACAGAACAATGTTACTAACCAGAGAGAGATTTCTTTTTAAAAATAACCAACAAAAAACCCCTTTATATACCCCTGGAAGAAAATGCTGTGTCTTGTAACAGCCCAAATGCTTCATAGTAACCCAAAGATAGATCCCATTCTGCTGTTAATCAGTGTGTAAATCCTCAAATTTAATAGTGACTAGCTGTATCCAAAGGAATTTGGGATTCACAAGCCAATAAAGAGGCATGATGCTTGGGAGGAGCCACGCAGGGAGAAGAAAACCTGTACAGATGATGCAGCACAGGATCCTGGGAATGCAGCCAGGGAAACAGCACTGCAGGGAGTCCAGAATGGAATACGTATGTCAGATACCAAACCACAAGCACTGGAATAGAGAGCCCTCTTCTGCATGCAGCTATAATAACGGGGATTGGAGGAGGGAGATTTATGATGATGACTACTTTAAATACAAAGGCTGAAATGGTTTATGGAGGTCGGGTTACATCTGGGTATTGCTTTGCCACTTTAAATTGCATCACTGGATGTAACCTCATATATTGCTTTGCATCAGCATTTGTAGAAGCATGAATGGGAATATTAATGCTGAATGAAAAGAGTACCAGTGTGTAGATAAACACTAAGAATATATATATAAACCTATAAGAATATATGTGCTACCCCTCTAATTTTTTTTTTTAACCTGGAGAGAACTGTCCCAGCTCTTATGGGGACTATTCTAAGTGTGTATACACACTGTCTTACATGTCTGTTTTTACCGTGGTTCCATAGTTCAGAAGGGTGCTTGGAAATCCAGGTGTATTCTGAGAATGTGTCACTGTCAGGGCTACTGGAAGGTGCTTGATCTTAGTGAGCAAGGTTACAAAGCTGAATGCTTTATCACACTGAAAAAAATACCAATAGTCCCAATAAATGGTGTATTGTTGCTAAGAGAACTAACAGTGAGTATGACAGAGGGCACAACATGTTCCAGGGAACATAAGTAGGAAAGGAGAGAACGTTTTCAGCTGCTATATTTTATTGCAATGGCATCCCAAATGGTCTGATTGTGATCAAGATGCAGTGCTGACTGTGGAGCTAATCCAAGTGAGAACGTTCCAGTAGCTGGGAAATGCAGATGTTTGTGTACGTAGCCAAATGTGTAAATCTAGACATTTATTCTGAAGCCACTTTCTTTGGTTTCTTTGACAGCCTTCATCTGTTCTGTGTTTTCTTTTCATGTCTTGACTGCAGGCATTATGTCTCCCCCTTGTTTGTGCTTGCTAGGTTGGGCTTGCTTTGTCTGTTACTCAAGTGAGTGATTTGATTATTTTACTGCAATGATATTCTGTCAGTTCCAGCCACACTCTGGTGGTACTCAGTTGGTATTATAGTATTTTGTGAGAGAAATTAAAGGGAAAAAGGTATGGAAATAAAAAGCGTAGGTTTCTTTCTTCTTTAGGTGTGGCTGTCCACCATTCGTGTGTTGACCTTGAGCAAGAACACACATTCCAAATGCTGCAGATAATAAATAATTGACCTCAAGATTGGCTGTTTAAATACAGTTGTTTGTATGCTGCCCTTGGTGGGGTTCCAGTTATTTATTCCAGTCTTTTATTGATGGAACTACCCCTGTCTGCACTGTTGGGAGCCAACACAGTAAATCATAAACAGCTTAAAGGGGGATGAGGCCAAGCCCTTGTATCCATCCTTGGCAAGTGGAGTTGAGCAAATGGAGCTGGAGACTGATTGTGGCTGGAAGGTCTGTGCTGTGATGTTTGGTTTTGTAACTCCTTGGCAGTTTTGAAACCCCAGGCAGTGGGAAATGACGCACGGGGAGAAACAAATGTCTTGTATTCAGCTTCCTTATCCCCAGTGTAATGTCTTCCCCTGTGCTGTCCTGAAGTAGCTGTTTGGGTTTGTTAAAACCAAGCTCACAGAGCTCTGGCATTGTTTTTAATGTCTAGGTAGATGAAAAAGAGCTGGAAAAATCGCAAAACAGGAGGAAGAGGTCTCTAATCTTGGAAAATATTAATTTTAATGCATGCACTTGTAAAGCCACCCAGTCTATGAAGCCATATAGTAAAGAAATTATTGTAAAATGTATAAATAGAGATGTTTGTATATTCATGAGAAACTAGGACTCTCTTCTCCTAATGTTCAGGGTTGTAGGAAATCAATGACTTCAGATTCTGCTCCTTTGAGGTCTGCAAGCCAAATAACCTTAAAAAATGCAATTTCACAGAGAATTTCAAAGCTTCTTATGTGATCATATACCTCTCAGGAAGAGCACTGCATGGCAAGACTGGTATGCAAATGGAAAATTGGAGGTTCAGGCAGGTGAAATTACTTTCTCAGTGGAGCCTGGAAGTCATTGCAAATCCTTGCTCTGAGTTCTGATATTCAGTCCCTATAAACTCCCAGTTCAAGCACTTTCTGAAAACTTCCCTGGAGGCTGTCTGGTTTAATCATGTTCCTGTGCTGCTTTGATGTGATTTCAGTGACAGCTGCTATTATCTGTCAGGTTGGACAGGAACCAAAAAGAGTCTTATGCTGGACATCAGAAAGGAGAGAGAGCCAAGATGTGGGCATGGCACAGTCTAGTCACACATCATCCAAAAGCATTGAGACTATTTCAGCCATTCCCATTTCTCACAAATATATTGATTTTTATATCAAGTGCTTCCAGCTCCAATATGAGGTATCAGTTATCCTTGAAATGTAATTAAGAGATAGCTGTACTTTGTTTTCTCAGGCTGCTTCATCAGCTTATTTTTTATAGCTAAATAAAGGCTAAATCTCTCTAGACAGCTTGATTTTTGCCTCAGAAACAATAGGAAACTGTCAATAACAATGCTATTATCACCTACCTTAGTATTTAGAGAAATGCTGGTTTTTTACTGACAAGCTCAGATTCTCTCTAAAGCCCAAACCAGGAGACAGGTGCTACACCTTCCCACAGTGGCAGTGGGATGTGTTACATCTGTGGAGGCTGGGAGAAGCCAAGATGCCAGCAGGACTGTGAGGGGTGGCCTGCTGTGTCACCCCCTGCTCCATCAGAAATTACCATTTATTTTTATGCATAAAATGGGAAAATCAATACTTGGCCTGAGTTTGCAGCCAAAATAACAAAAGCTTGTTGCTTTCTGTGTGTTCCTGCTGAGCTGATCCACATCCAAAGCTGGAGATGGTGCCAATCCAGGAGCATAGAGGAGGGGAGCTCAAAGATATTAAGAGTTTCAATTATCTCCTCAGCATCTCATGTCGAGGCTCTGAACTCTGCAGGTTACCTGGACAAAAGCTGCTAATCCCAGAATGGAACATTGCCAGCATTGGAAATGAAGCTGCTGTGCAACACAGGCTGTTGTAATAAACCCAGCAAATTAAACAGGGAAACAAAAATACAGAGAAATCTGTCATAATCAGTGAAAGCTATAGAAGGGCCTGAAGGTTATATTCTGCTGTGGCACAGTTTGGGTTGAACAATCATCACCTCCAATAAGGAGGGGCTCTGTTTTGATGAGTTTTTCTGTGATTTGTCATCCACATTCCTCCCCAAGAATCAGAGTTAATGTCCCAGTGACTAAATATGATACCTGTGTATCTTCAATTCCTTCCTGGTGCTAGTAGAGCACATACCATTACTCCATTTGTCCATCATTGTTTGCTTTTCATGTAGTTTATGTGAAAAGTCTTGATTTCCCTCTAAAACAGCTGCTTGCAGCTTTTCTGTGTAGATAGTGCTGCTATTCAGAAAAGGAAGGCTGTAACTAAATGAGGCCAACTGGCCCCTGCCGGCCCTGGTGTCAGTGCTGGGAAAGCTTGAACATCACTGGTGAGACTTCACCTGTGGCTGATTGCAGAGGGGAGGCTGGTGTATGGTTTTATGACACACAGCACTCACTGGATATGCTTCTTTCCCAGCAAAACTGAAAATGTGGCACGCTACAGATTTCAGAGCTTCCTGCCTGTTCATAGAATTGTCATTTTCAGCTTGCTATTTGATAGTAATGTATGGACTTTATCAAATTTACAGTCTTCTTTCAGCTAACTTCCCTGCTTGATGAGTGTTTTGCCACTTTCTGATGTGCACTAAAAATTTAGATTAGTGTGAAACTAATCCAGACCAGAAGCTGTCCCTCCATGGTCAGACAATTCAAGAAAGTATCTTTTAAATAAAAGCTTTTTTTAAAAAAAACCCTTGGAAAAAAAATCTAACTAACAATTTAGTAGTTCATAAGATGCTAATGCACCCCAATTAGGACAGGAAAAAGGAAAGTGGTTTCTTTTGAAGGACAACTCTCTGACCTTGGGGCCCTTTCACTCTGCCATACGTCAGATTTTGACAGCGCCTGCTTTTTGTGATCTGTCACATCAAAGCACTGCTATAGGTTTGGGAGAGGTTGCTGCACTTTGCATTCAGGCTCGTTACTGTCTCATTTTTCTTGTGAACGATAGTGCCAAGTGTGAGGGACACTAATGAGATCGGTATGTTCTGTTCCACCAGGCTTCACTGCAACCAAATGGCTGAGCTCATCTGGGCTTTCCCAGGAGCTGTAAATATGCTTCAAAACCTCATCTGGAAAGCCACTCTCATTTTGCTCCCCCTTCCAGGTACAAGACACAGCTCTTGCATAATTATTGTTTCTTACAAAGAGATTCTAGCTCCAAAAGCGGTATAAAAAGGAAAGGAAGACTGAAAATATTGCTTTGTCAGGCTGTCATTCAAATTGGCAAGAAGTGCTGCAGGGATTTAACATGCAGAGCAATGGAAATGTGTCTGCATTTACATCCAGAGCTCTACATGCAGCTGGATATGCATATTGACATCTACACACACCTATAAATATCTGCAAGGATGTTTAACATATTGCTGTGAATATGAACCTGAACCTCCCTGACACTCCTCAGCAAAATGCTTCCTCTGTGTGTGATTTCCCCAGGTGCCAGGTAGTCAGACTGAGTTTCAGTGCCAGTTTGGAAGATTTCACCCACCATCCTCCAAAGGGAAAGCTCAAGATTGGAGGGAGATCAAATCTGGCATTTCAGATTTAGGTTATGGCCACTACTTATCGAGTTTCTCTTACTTTTTCTTACAAGCAGTTTTTTCTTGCCATAGCCTGCAAATACAGTTGTTGAGTGCTGATGCCTTTGCTGAAAATGTTCCTGTATGTTGTTGTTTTTCACGTTCTTTGAAGCTTTGCTCTTTCCTTCTCTAAGCCATGGATAGCCATGTGCATCCTGGAAAGGCTGGGAACGGGGGCTGCTTCACATGGCTGTTCCTCAGGCATCTTCTTCCTCTTTGATAACTGGGAGCGTAGTGAGACCAGTGCATTTTAGAGGCTGTCTGGTAGGATTTCTGATACCTGATCCTGTTATGGATAACAGGCTTTATAGAGGCACTCACAGGCTGGCTGCAGTCATCTTGCATTATTAAACAAGTTGGAATTAACTTCTGCTGACAACACTGGCTGTAGAATGTACCTTTTTTCAGTTTTCTTGCTGTCCTAATCTACTGCAAAATTTACATTTCCTGTGCTGAATCTTTATTAACACATTCTAAGACTCTGCATTCAGCTTCTTGTTCAAACCACCTGTGAAAGAGACCCTTTTCTCTGTGTATTCCACTGGGAATGACTTTGTTGGCACACGTGAGCCCCTCTGGGACCCGAGCCAGCTGAGAGGATTCAGTGTGTGGTAGGGATACTGAAATGCTAAATCTTGAAGGCTGTAATGACTTAACTCATTTAATTGTTGACAGTTAATTGGCTCAAGCCAACATGCATAGGGAGGATCCATTACAGCTGTAAGGGAACTGTGGTGATCCCAAAAGCCTTGCTGGGGACACCTAAACAGAGAGGAGAGCATGCCTGGATGCTCCAGCAATAGCACAAATCTAGGCTCTCTCAGCTTGTTTTCATTTCTTTTCAGGCTTCTTTACTGAAGTTGTTCAGCAAAGTCAACACAACCTTGCTCTGACTACCTGCCCTAGGTTAATTATCAGCTTTCCCTCAGCTGGTTGGGAGAGAAATGATCCTTAACACGAATTCTCTGGACCTAAATGCATTGCAGCCAGAATGCCTTGGCAGAGGGCCAATGTTTTTGCACTTAAAGAATGGGAGGGAGAAGGAAAGGAACGCAAAGCTGGCCTGGTCTGACAAGTATGCAGATCAGGGGAGGGCTTGGCATTCCTTGTAGTATTTTTTTTTTCCACTNNNCACTGTTTTTTTTTTTCCAATAGCTTTTGGCTTACATTAGATTTTAAACATGTAAAGTAAGAGGGGAGGGATTGACAGCTCCATCTCAGATGGGTTCCTGGAAGGCTGTGGGTCTGTGCCGTGAACTGTGACCTCACCAAGTATCTTCACTACAAAAAAATTGTTTCTAGTATGGTTAAAAAAAGCTTTTGCTCGTCTGGGATTCAGCTCTAGATGTTATATTCTTAATCCTTTGGGGTCCACTACTGGAAATGATACACAAATTCTGTAGATTTATTTTCCCTGCTACTTGAGTATTTGGTGCTCGTAAAATCTTTAGCATTAATGGAAGGAGAGTGTGACAGTGTGAACTCTGATGTTCATGATGTCCACACTTAGGGCCCATTCAGTTTAGTCCTGCATCAGTATCTGTAACTTGTTTAGACCTCAGCCTTCTGGAGAGACTGTCAGCTACCTGGCCACTGCAAATCTGAGGTTTGGTGGCATCTTCACACTTGCTCTCGTGAGCATGGATCACAATTTGAACAGAAGTTACGCTCATTCATTTGCTGTGTTGTGAGCAGGATGCAAAGAAAGGTTATGCCTGGCAAGTAAGTCCTGTCATTTGACTAGAGAGTGGGAAGAATTATGTATGTCACACCTTCAGTAATTAATACCCATTAATTCTCACTATATAGGAAAAGAGTGTTTGTGAAGTTTTACTGGCAGTTCAGCAAAGTGCAAAGGGATGAGTCAAGCTTCGTGCCTAGGAAGAAACCAGCTAATCTGCTTTATAGGGATGAAATTCATTCATTCATTCATTCATTCATCCATTCATTTTTATACCTTTATTACTGAAGAGGAAGGCAAAGTAATGTAAAATGTTCAGATAACAAATAGTTGCCTAAAGATTTAGCCATCTGTCTGTTGTAATTTGTCACCTAGTCCCCATGTCATGCTTGCTGTTACTCCTTTTTCTTTTTCCTCAGCTTGAGCTGCAAGCCCCATAAGGAGTCATCTCTTATCCATGCCTTCTGCTCAGGCTGTAGCTGTATTTAAAAATTTGTGCTTCACCTTTCATTATGGACCTCAGCTAGAAGTCCTTGGCCTGACATCATTCTCCCTATCATGGTGTTAGAATGTTCTGACTTATGTTTCATGCTTCTGTCAAAAATAACAGATTGGTTCTTCCAGTCCTGACTCTTCTACAGTGCTCAGATTTCTGACTCAGTGATTACATTTTATAATTACTCCAGGCTTGCACCAGCGCTGCACTGGGACCTTGTTAGACTATTCCCTTTTGTGATTACAGAAATAGAGAGCAGGTGATGAAGTAATAAATGCTCAGCTTCAGGATTTATCAGCCCAATAGACTCTCTCAGCTAATGCAGCCCTGCAGGTGAGTCCTGTTGAAGAAAAGCAGAAGTCACTCTTTAGTGGAAGAAAATCTCTGTGGGAAATACATTTCAGCAGCAGTTGGAAGATGTTTGCATCTGTACCTTGGAAAGGGCAGGCTCAGTACCCACCATAGTAAGATACAAGACTTAAGAGATCATAAGACAACTTTTAGAGAAAGAATGCACCATCACTGATTCCTTTTTATAGAGCTCTGATGGCTTATTCATTAAACAAAGCGTTTTGTGTTTGACATGTCATAAGACAGTAGCAGACAGGAGTTGTTTAATGTCATCCAAATATAGACAGCTGTATGAAAACTTTTCACTTCATCCATAAAGTGTCAGAGGAAGAACAATGGAAAGCTTAAGACTGACAATGAACTCATCCTATTACACTGAAATATTAGCAAAATTCTGCTTCTATCATATTGAATGGTCCCCAGATAGTTTATTTGAAGCAATGGATTCACAACTAGACAGATTAATTCTCTATGTTTTATTTTCAGGCTGTTTTGAGCATAGGAGCCACATTAGTTTATTATTTCTGAATTTGTTTTTAACCCTTTTGTTGAAACCAAGCCTCAAGATGATTCTGTCAATTATCCACATGATGGAAACTGATCACTGGAGCCATTCAGTATCCTTGTTTCACGTGTACATCAGGGCTCCATGAGTGTGGAGCATCTTGATTTCTTTGAAAAATGGGCTGTTGGTTCTGGGTGGGCCTGTCCTATGCAGCTGCTCTTGCAGTGCCAGTCACAGGCAAAAATATCAATGATAGAGATATGGTGTGAAATCTGCTTCTGTTTGTGGCTGCAGGTCTAGATATAGTAGTGGCTGTCAGGTTTGATTGTTGTTTTATTAGTGCTTGCAAGGAACTAGCATGAGGGGGAATTTGGAAATCACTGTAGTAGATTTTTAGGAATAAAACACCATGTCCTTACTTCAATGAAGAGAAATAGATTTCAGTGGTATTCACTGAATCCTGTATATTGTTTAATATAATAGGGATGTGAGCCTGCTGTGCTGTTCTCAGCACCAGTGGAGGCTGAGAGCAGCTGGGGGTGCTCGGCTGACCCACGAATAGCCCCAGAGAATATCAGAACAGATCTGATAGATGGGACTTGTCAGAAATGGCTCGTGCTCACCCTCACGGTCAGGTTTTCAGAGGAGTCCAGTCTCCATTTCAGCATCCTTTGGGTATCTATGTTTTCACAAGATGCTGAGCATTTCTGAGACTGGGTCCCCTCATTTTTGTGACGGTTTAGAGCTGCCCTTGCCCAGACATGTCAGTGCTGTGCTCAGCAGTGTAGTTAGATCTGTGGGCAGGGTCTGTTTGCTCCATCGTAAGCACGCTTCGGGTGGCGGAATTGGGGGAAGATGAATGTTGGCTTGGCTTTGGAGGCATTTGGCTGCCCAGGTCTCTGCTGAGGAACCCTCCGCCCTCCTTCGCTCCCAGCCGCGTTTTGCTTAGAAATATCCCGGCGTATCGCCCGGGACGGGCTCTCTGCTATCCCCGCTGTCCGCCACGGCTGTTCCCGGGCAGGGAAGCCCCGCTCGAGCCGGTTCCGGAGCGTCGCTCCCGGCTCGG
>WEIT01025423.1:20642-74422 GCA_013389985.1 Dryoscopus gambensis
GGCGGGGGGCGGCGGCAGCCGCGGGGATGGCGTTTTGTTCTCGGGCGTGAGCCCGGCGCCCGCTGAGCCGGCACTGGGCTGTTGTCACAGCTAACGCGGGTGGCTTGCAGCCTGCTGGGGACACTGCCGCTGTTTGCCTTGTAAACGCGCTTTATTGCCGTTCCGTACCTGAGATCACAGCACCGTCCTCAGGGAAGCTTTGTTGAAAGGAATCCTTTGGAACAGAACGCCTGCAAGGGAGGGACCCTGTTCGCGGACAGATTTTTTTTTGCGTAGTCTGCATGATGCAGCTAAAAAGTTCCAAAGCCGACGTAGTGATGTACATAGAACTTGTCAGGATCTGCAGCTTGGCTGTGTTAGCCTTCACCATTGTTCGTGGCGTGAGGCCTGAAATTTTCCAGGCCTTAGAATTTAAAATGATGCCTTTGTGGAAGGTCTCCCACCATTGTCCTTTCAGAAGTGTAGTGCTCTGCATGTTAATCAGGAGCAGATTTCATAGAAAGCTGAGAGCTGGTATCAGGTAGATCGCGTTCCCCGTGTGTCAAATGTCTGCACCGTACACCAGCACGGCTGCTAATTTGTTCCTGATGCCGTAGTGCTGCTTTGGTTGCCTTCTGGTTTATTTTGCTTGTTTCTCAAAGGCTGAATGAGGGGGAAAACCCCGTGGGTCCACTGATTTCCGCTGCTTATTTCTTAGTTTCTTCCCGAATTTAGAACCCTCTATCACACATAAAACCTCAATCAGTTGTATTTCCTTGCCACTCTGTTTCTTGCTGTTGCCATGGGAATTTCATTCACAAAAAATCCCATTAAAGTTGTTATTGCTTCATCAGGGGTTTCTATGACTTCGGGTAGATATGTAGGTATTGTTTTAAGAGCAAATACAAATGTACCTGATCTCTGGTATTGTTAGCCAGAGCTGCATTGCTGCTCAGGGATCTCTCACAATAGATCTGCCAGCGAGTGCTGGAACAGCAGTGAGGTGTAGTGAGAACTCTCCAGCACTATGTTAATCACCGGGCTAATGAAGAACACAAGAGCTGCCAGTATCCAGTCACCAGAAGAAATGCTGCCCTAAGGGAAAGTTAAACTTTCGGCTGGAAAGTATGGCTGCCTGCATCCCCAGCCCCGAAATCCGCTGGCCGCTGCCAGCTAGCCAAGTTTTGCTGGAGCTAAACGTGTTAATGTCATTTAGGAGGGGTAGTACTGATAACAAACTAAGGGAGAGCTGGATAATTGCCCGGGGAGGTACACTGCTAGCTTCTGATCAGTTGGAGCAAACAGACTCTGATTTTGCAGGGCCATTTGAACAGCTTATTGCTATTAACATGGATGATAAATGAGTGTGCAGACTCCCTGTGGGTTTGAAAAATCTCTTTCATCCTTGGTTTTCTCTTGATTTATTTTTTTTTATTGAAGAGGAAAGAGTTATATTTCTGCTGCACCTAAGCAGTTTTTAAACTATTCTGTTTTTAAGTGTAGGCTGCACTAAGTCTTGTTTTAATGTCCTCGCTGTTCGTAAGTTATGAGTAGGACTGAAAAGCAGCATTTTGTATTGAACTACGTGTTCAAAACTCTGATGTTTAACCGTGAAAGAGAGTCAGGAACATTCCTGCTGACAAAAAAAAAATCTGACAACATATTCCTTATTGTGTGTGAGACCTCTGGCTTTGGAACTCAGAGTTTGTGCTGGTTTTTGACAGCTAGGATGCAAAACCCTGCTTCTCACATCAGAATGTGATGCGTCGTAGTATCTCTGAGTTTTGTTTCTGCTTGAGTGAACTTAATTCAGATCTCATTCAGGAACCCCAACATCTTGAATAACGGTGGTACTCTTAAGCTTGTGTTTTGGAATGACCAGGATAAACCCCAGGAATGAGTTGCTTTATTGATTTAGCTCATGAGCCAGCTTTAGCAACAGACAACTAAATTGACCTGTTTCCCTGAGCATGACATTCAAGGTCATCTTTTTCATCTACCTTCTTAGGAAACTTTCTGGGCATCTTATAGCTCATCTCTAAGTCTTTCACCCCAAACTTACCATCTTGGGGTACCGGGGGCAGCTTTGTTCCTCCTCTTGGTGTCAGTGGGCAATGAAGTCTTTAAAAAGCTGATCTGTTATGATATAGGTTATAATTTCAAGTAAAATACTTACTTTCACTTATTTATGACAGTATTATGTACTTTAATGGGTTTTCCTATTAAGTGTAAATTCTGTGTGGGCTGGTCAGTGCCGTCCAGGAACAGGAAGGAAATTGTTGCCTCCAAGCTGAGCAGTTGAAAGTTAACACATTAATACAGGAGAATCAAAGAAATGGGACTGGCTGAGCAAGGGACTGTGGAGAGGAGCAGACAGAGGAAAGAAATCTGGTGGTGTCTGATGAGGGTGTTTTGAACAGAAGACAAGACTTTGTAACAGCCCAGTATCATCTCAAATTAATCTCCGTCTTCCTAAGAATGCGAGGGTGTCTAACAAGGATTTGGGAAGATTGCTTGTAATAACATTAGATTCTACAGGCTTTTCCTGGCTTCTAATTTAAAACTTACTTTAAACAGCTCTTACCATCATCTGTGAGAACTTTGTGGTGTGTGACCCAAGTTTGCATCACTTGTTTGCCAAAACTCTGCTTCTTGCAAGTGGTTGGTGTTCCTGCTATACCCCAGTGCTCTGAATATTCATATTTTTAAAACCAGTGGAGGTTTTAGAATGAAAATACCTATAAAGCAGTGTAGAAAATGATGTGAAACAAGAGTGAACATTGCAGCAGTTTGTCAGCAGAATTAGTTTCCTGCTTTTGAAGCTGGCTGCCCAGGCTAAAGGAGACATTAGTGTATACAAACACAGGCCAGAGCACCTGTGGAATAGCTGCAACATTTCCTGGGAGCTGTATGGAAGAATCCAGCACTATCCAGTGCACTGTATTTATTGGGAGAAAGCCTTTCAAACATAGTTTGCCTTGGAAACAGGGAGGCCTCCTGTTATTCTGAACAGGAGCATTGACATTCTTTCTCTCTGGTTGACACGGTGATGGGGGGGTTGTTTATCCTCTAAACATCTGCAGGTGATGGATGATTAATATCTTTGGGAAGAGATGGAAAAAAATGACTCAATACCCACAAAAACTTTCGTGAAAGAATCGCTTGAATGGGAAATGTTAACTTCTCTTGTTGGAACAAGGTGACGGGTGGGGTTATCCAAGGGCTAGGCTTTTTTTGGGATTGTGTTTATTTGTAAAACATGCTTACATGGCTTGGATGAGAATATCAGGTGTCAGTGCACGCATGGAGTCAGTATTGATCTGTTTTCTTAAGTCTGTTTTGTCCTGGCCCAGGGGCGGCTTCATCTGAGGTTTGAGGAAGGGATTTTTCAGTGTAAAACGTAGGAGACTTCCAAGAGAAATGGTATTGTAGAAATAAATGTTCTTGTCATTTCTGTTCTTTGTTTCAGGGTGTGTAGTGAGATCTTTTCTGGGTGCTCTCTGTAGTCTCCCTCCTCTGCCTCTCTCCCTTTCTCCCAAACATGGGAGCCGTTCATTTAAACTCTGTTGGATGTCAGAGCACCATTTCTGCCAAGCAAGAGCTCGAGAGACCAGATGAGTTTAATGATGGTGTGGGGGGAAGGGAGGGAGGAGAGAGGGGCCAGCAAAGCTAATGAATCACATAACAGCTTTCATGGAAATACCGACAGCAAGTCATGTCCTCTTGGAGCTCGGGCAGCGAGCCATAGACCTTTTGTTCCCAGTGGAGCCAACACACCACAATTTGCTCTCCACTGGATAGTTTAATTCCTTAGTCACCTCTTCCTCCCACAAGTCATTCTTGCATGGGGGGTTTACAGATGCTCTCCTTTTTCAGAGTAGTAACACACTGCTGATTAAACTGGTATTGAAGAAGTTTATTTTCCCCTGGAGGGTAATTTTTACTTGACTTAAGCTTTTCTTCCAAGGCCAGTGAGGGCCAGCACTGTGGGTTGGTCTTGTGAGGTGACTTGACAGGACTGACATGATTAAATCATTTCGGAAGGACTGACAAACACATCAGTCAGGGGCAGGGTCTCCTCTCTCCCAGGCCAGTGAAGTGGGGCAGCCAGAGACTGTCAGTCTGAACTGGCCTCTTAGAGGAATTTAGTTATGAGTGTGAGTAACTTACCTCTGGAATTATCTGAGGCAGCGTTAAGTGATAATCCGAGGTCCCCTGATTCCAAGTTGAAAGGCGAATGAATGCTAAATTAATGGAAAAGATCAGCAATAAGTTCTGCTATACTACAGGGCCTTCCCAGCAGTTTTCTGCATTGGCTGGGAGGATGTGCTGAGTGGGAATACTTTCTCCTTCGGCAGGACGACAGCTTTTACAAGAAGAACGTTAAGGGCATGGCAGGCAGCAGGATGTGGTTTATGCATTTTGTGTGAGATTAATTTCCATCAGCAAAACAAAGCCATTTTTGGATGAAGGCAGGGAGTTTCTGGGAATCCTGCTGAATGAGCTGGTCAGCAAGAACGGGTCCTGTGGGTCCAGAGCTCTGGACTGTGCTTTTGCACCAGTTCTGGTGGTGGTTTAGGACCTACCAGTGGCAGATCTAACATGATAGTAAATGAAAAAGCTAAATTTCTTGATGATTGTTTCATTAGTTTAGTTAATGTGCTTGACAGCTGCAGAGTGACAAGGAAACAGCCAGGGGATGGTTGTGATTGTGTTGGTTCTGACACGGTATTAAAGGACTTGAAAGAGGGGAAGGGGTGAAAGGAGAAGGGAATAATGCTGGCCTTGGAGAAAAAGAAAAGCTTGCTTCTTTTTGTTTGGGCTATATTTGGCTCCTCAAGATCTTACGGTTGTAGAGCTGGCCAAAGAAATTTGAGCAAGTGTTGCCCCTTGGTCTTCCCACTGAAACCTGCCAGAGCCCTGGAGGTACTGAAGAGTTTATTCAGAAGCAGTCCTGTGTTCTGGACCTTCTACCAGTATTTCAGCAAAGTAATCTGTCTTATTATTTTCTCTTTTCAATTCCTCCCCAATTTTGCTAATTTACTCTTCATAAAAATCTGATTTCCACAGGGAATGTAGCTTTCAGAACAACATGAGGTTGTAAAACTGAGGCAGAGTACTTCTCTGTTTTCATTTGTACTGCATTGCTTGAGGAGAAGTTAATTTGATTTTTCTGTGATTCTCACAGACTGACACTAGAAGATTGACAAATATTTGATATTTTCATTATTTTCTGATACTTTCCCATTCTGTATCTCCAAGCAATTTGAGCACGGTAATTGAAGATGATCTAAAACTGCGATCTCTGATGATGGTAATAGACACTGTTAGATTTTCCATGCATCAACTCTTTTCTTCCTGTAATCCAAAGTGGGCATGTGTTCACAGGTCTCTTTGGAATGTTCCATCTATTATATTTCATGGAATGTTTTTCCACAAGCATCAATAGATATGGATTGCATGTTCTGGGGCAGAGCACTCTGTCCGTGTGTGCTGTGTGATCATCGGTCGGTTCTCTCAGGCTATAAATTACACCAGAGCTGCAGCTTCCTGCCCTCTTCATCAGGCCCTGTAGCACACAGCTAACAAACTCTATATTTTTACCAACAGCAAAATTTACATTTGACGTTCTTACAGGCAAGCTTGGTATTCATCACTGGAAAAATGCACTCTTGGGAAAGCACGGGGCTAACATGGGTTTGCAGGGTTCCGTTCTGAGCACGTGTAGGGGATGTGTTGGCTGAAACAAGGATGTATATTTTCCATTTGTTACCAGCTCTGTAGGTTTTGTATGTTGACTGGAATTTGTTCAGTTGCTTAGGAAAACTGTTAGGAACAAAGCAAATGTGTCCATATCCCATGAGCAGAGTTATGTTCCTCTCATGTTCCTGTCCTGATGGATGCTTTGGTGCTAAGTGTTAAAAATCATCACTGCTCAGGCAAGGAAGAATTTCACCAGCAACTTCAATGGAATCATATTTATTGATGTATGGAATGAAAATGGCTTTAGGGACGGGGTGCAGTTAATCCTTTGACGCATTTTACTTACGTTGGATGACTTTTCTTTCTTCCCCAGCTGAATTAAGGAATCCCATCCTGTACTAAGGATAGAAAGCTTTTTTAATTAGTCTGAGCAACACAGAATGCAAAGATGGCTTCTCCCCTATAACTGGAGGATATTCTTTTGTATTTTTCACACCCTAAAGGTCTTCTGCATTTTGCCATGGCAGCATTTATACTGAAGATGTGGAAATCCTTATGATACCAAACAATTATGCTCATATAATCACTTTTATAGGGATTGTTTCCACAAGGGTGTGGATAATGATAAATTTGTTGGCAGGAACTGAGTTCTCTGCAATACGGGAAAGACGTTCAAAAGTCTAACTGAATACTTACTCTCATACACAAAAATGGTTATGATTCCTGAAATAAAACAGAGGTAAGTCCCTGTGCTTGCGCAGAACAGAACCAACTCAGCATAAGGTTCATTAGTCATAATTAACAGCTGGTAAGTGGGGATGAGACTGAGATTCCATGAGCAGGAGTCATTCCAGGGACTGGTATTCTCTGCTTGGAAAGCTCCTCCAGAGTGCAATAGCCCTGGTGTTGTCTATCTGCAAAAATGTGAAATAGTTGCTAAACTGCAGCCTGTAGAGAACACATCACATTTTACTTTTTTAAGGCTGAATTGTCGAAATCCTGGATTTTTTTTTTTCAGGAAAGAAAAAGCATTAAAAAATTCTGTGACCAAGGGGAAGTGGTTCACAGTCTCATTCCCCAGAGCATGTAGTGTCAGCTGTAATGCTGGGAGGGGATAAGGTGGTGGTGTCATGTCCATCCCCGTCTGGAAACATTCCTTGAATGGCAAGAGTGTTCCAGAAAAGTGGTGCAATTCATTTAAACCTTCCAAGGCTTTTCAGCCTTTGTCTGATGGAAGGCTCCGTGCTCAGTACAGCCTGTTTTCAGCCAACTAGAGCAGTGTACAGAAATATTTCAAGTTATGTTGTACAGAAATACTTCACATCATGTTTCCAGGCCTCCTAAAGTCCATGGCAGTAACTTTGCTTAACCCCAAGCCATGGGTCCCAGGATTACAATCTGTCTTGTCACGAGGTGGGAGGCACAGAGCTCTCATAGGTTTTTTTCCAGAGCAAATGCTGATGAGGATGGAGCTGTCAGAAGGGAAGAACCCCTCTTTGAGGGGCTGGGGATATTTCCACAGTCTTTATCTTCTGGATCTTGAGAACTACTTTCATAAAACCTTGTTGAGTTTGAAGAATGGAGTAGTCATGTTAAAAATGACTCTCAGCCTCCTCCACACATAGTTCATTTGAGACTGCTTGACTGTGGAAAATCTTTGACTGATCTTTTAATTAAAAGCTCTTTTTTTTAAACCAAGGAGTTGAAGCTCTTCCTGCTTTGAAGTGGGCAATGTCTTATAGATAAACATCTCATTATGTTATGAGCTTTCTCCTCTCCCCTTCTGTCTCATTTCTTTTCCTGATGTGTCTCATCCTGTGTTGATAGTTCTAATGATTTCAGCCCAGTTCCCAGTATCGGCCGTTCCAGCTCCCTTAGCGCTGTGCTGGGCTGAGCTGAAGCTCTGGATGAGCTGTGGAGACTAAATCAGAGTCCTGTCCCCACCCCCTCACAGAAGCAGGCTGGAAATGACAATAAAACTGGGTTTATTATGTGGTCATCACATTTCAGTAAACAAAAGGCAGTTGTAACACCAGTGCAATGCAAACTGGTTATTGAGCATTAAGCAAACAATTTAAAAAGTCTGTAGCTTTTAAGTTCTGCCGTTTCAGGGGAGGAGGAGGAACCTCTTTTCATGTTTCCTTTTTTGATCCCTTTCCCCCCCAGTCTTTCTGGATTAGCAGGGTTTGGGAATTCATGAGGAAAGAAGTTATTTTGGCTTGGTCCGCGCTGGCCTTTTGGCCGAGTGTGGGGCAGCATTCCTGAACTGAAGAGTTGGGATCATGGATTCCTGACACAAAGCACTCCACAGCAGTGCTTGGAGAGGCATTTTCAGCTTCTTTTCCTCTGTGATGGTGCTGCTCCCTCAGTGGGAAGGACAATGAATTAGAGCAGGATCCACCTTTAACAAGGAAAGCAAAAGGCTGATAAAGCCCCATGCAGGTATCTCTATCAGTTCCATGATTCAATCCATAGAATGGGCTCCTGAATGGTTAAAGGTTGAGTAAATGACCCTTCTAATTGTGAAAATATTGATATTAAGCATTTCCCCTCTTAAAATCTACGTTTGGTTATCCTGTGTGCTTGTGGAGAGATGTCAGGTAGATTTTGGTGGTTAGAGGAGTGATCCACAGCACCTGACTTGTCTGGAAGGAGCAGGGTTCTCACTGTTCCTTCCAACTGGATTCTTGGAGCAGGAGGTTTTAGGGAATTCCTTCATTAATTGAGCCACAGATCACATTGAGTTGTGACAACCACTGTGCATGGAGGAGCACATCTCCTTGCTACTCAGTGGTGGCCACTGTTAAGTGACTTGGCCTGGTTAGATTTAGGGCTGGTTAGTTTTGTTTGCTTTTTAATTTCCTGTACTTCTTGTAACACTCAACACTGATATTTTATCCCTTAAAATTGTATTTTCCAGAAATGGAAGTGCAGATGTTTTATCACCACTGTTAACCCAGCAATGGCTGAGTGAAGAACTTTTGGGCTAGGTTAGCTGGGAAGCTGCTTTCTGAGCTGAGGAGAATTATCTCCTTGTCTGCAAGCTAGAATCAAGGAAAATCCTGGGATTCTTACTCTAGCTAGTGGTCATTCATCTCAGGAATATTCCTCATACAGCCATAGGAGTTGACAAATTAGTTCTCTGCTTTATCTTGGAGCAAATCCCTGTTTGTTCTGAACATCACATTCTGTTAGTAACTCCAAGGATGTTCCCCACAGCAGCTGCTGAACATCTTCTGGACAGCCGAAGCCTCAGAACTAACAGGTAGGAAAACAAAGGAAACTCCAAACTTACCAACCAGATCAAACAGAAAATCTCTCATTTCAGTGAAACAGCAGTGATTTTGTCCCTCTTGACAAAAGAAATTCACCTTTATCAATATTTTTCTCAGGTTTTTTTAACAGTTGTTTTCTAAAAAACCACCAGAATAGAGTTTGGCGTAAAATTGATTTTGCTGTAGGTATGAGATGATTCTACCTGATCCTATCTTGTTTTTACAGGTGCACAGGCAGGAAATTTTCCAGAACAAACAAAATCAGGAAGTGTCATAGTACAGAGAAATCCCAATAATTTTGGTGTGCTAATGTCACAAGTATACAGAGTCAAGACCTCCTTCAGGAATGTAAAAATGATGTCTTTTTTAAATAATGACCTGTGATGGTTGTGGAAATTATAAATTTATATTAAAACCAGCAAGTTAGGGGTACTTCATTTTAAAAAGGGACAATTCTCTATTTCTGTAACTTTCACCAGAAGAATTTTGAGATAATGCTATGTATCAAAAGTTTCAGTCATTCTTTTGTGGGGGGTAGGCAAGGGGTGTAACCTGTAGGTGACTAAAGTTTTTGGCAGGCCCCGTGGTATTAACAGCTCCAAAAAAAGTAGTGTTGAGTTTACTGTAGGGATATTCCAGCAAGTGTAGGATATAGAGTTTCCCTGAACATTTGCTTTGGGTGGCTCAGTGTTTGTTATGCCAGGTTGCTGGGTACTCCAGAAATCCAAAGCAGCTCAGGGGTAGATTCCATCCCACTTGTGACCTGCACCCGTGTTGGCAATGTGGGTTTGTATCCCTCACTTTGGGGGTGAGCACAGCAGCACCCTCGTGATTCTCTTGGGGCCAGAGCCTTATGGATCAGTGGGCCCTTGGATGCTCCTTGACTCTTGAGCAGAGTGGAAAGGGAGGTTTGTATTTGTGAGAGCAGAGATTGGGCATGCACAGAGCAGTTCCTGTCTCTTAGCTCGGCCAAGGCACTTTCCAGAGGTATCTTTGGTCCTGAGATTTGGGAGCAAAAGATCCCTCTTACAGTAGAGCCTTCACTGCTTTTGTACTTCTGGGTTTAAAATTTTATTCGAAACAGGGATATCCAGGCTTGATTTTTCAACTGAGACTTTAGAAACTTCCAGGAAACTCAAGTAAATAGCATCAGAAATGTTCAGAGGGACTCTTTTGTGTGGACGCTGCCAAGTCTCTCAGGGTAAAGAGATTTTAACTACTCTTGCTGTTATTCAGACAGGAATTGTATGTGAACAGGCCCATAAAGAGCAGAGAAAGTCAGCTGAAATTCACAATGAGGCTTTGTGAACAGGGTTTTGATCAGATCTTGTCTCATTTACCTTCTGAATGCAACCTTGTTTCCACTGTAATGGAATTGAGCTGTGACAAAGTGAACTTGAAATTCAGTTCTTGTGGCTGTGCTGAGCTTGGAACCACCAGATATGAGTAGAGCTGATCTTTTTCTATTCTCATTTTAACACTTTTCTGGAAGAGTTAAATGTGACTTTCTATGCAAGGCCAAGATGACAGAGTTATTGATCAGGTGAATCCAACTAGCTGAAAATAAAACATGTGTGATCATTCCTTAATTGTGCAGCAGATATTTTTCTCTTCTAAAACCACTCTGAAACTTACTGGGGGCTTTTCTGGATTCTGAGTACTTGTTTAGATGCTAAAATTTGAACGAAATGAAGATGCTTCAACTATAAGGTCGTCTCTACTATTGGGTTACATTCCTGCCATGGGAGAGTCTCTTGTGGTGGCCACCCTTGAAAAGAATGTCCTACCAATAGTTCATCTGCAGATTTAAACCATTGACGAGAATTTTGTCATGACTTAGTCTTTGAGTTACCAAAAGTGCCTTTTCTCGTGTGTTTTTGCACTCCAGAGCTCTAGACTCATATTTCCAACTAAAAAAATCAGCCAACCTTTACCAAGTGTTCAGCTCAAATGTCAGGGGTCTCTGTAGCCTTAAATTAGATATTACTCAAATCAAGATGCTTATTGCTGCTTTTTCTTTGCTAGTGTAGCTTTTTCAGTGCAGTCATCTGTTATTCCCTAATACTCTGTAACATAATTTTTATTTCTTTTTGGTCTCTTACTCTTTTCCTCCATCTCAAATATCAGTACCTGAGTTGCTTTCCTGCACTCTCCACAGTGATTACATAGATCAAAATCATTGCATTAAACCCTTTAGCTCTTTCCTCCTGTTGCGTATTGTGCCTGTTCCACAGACAGTGCAATCAGGGAGGCCAGACAGTCCAACAGGCCATTAAAATGATTTAGAAGAAAAGTTAATGTTTTAATTACTCTTAGTCTGTGTTTGCTAAGTGAGTAAAAGGCCCTATCTGAGCAGAAGCTTATATATATAATTAGTGCTGGAATATCAAAACCGCATTTGTTGTTCTGGAGCCATCTCTTTGTCTCTTTTCAAAGCTAGGTGGAGTACAAGTGAACCTTCCCAAGGAGCTGCTGACCTGTGAAGGTGTTGGCTCTGTGACTAACACTCTGCAAACAGACTGATTAATTCGGAACCACCGTGACTGGCCAAGCCTTGGTTTGCTTTGTTTGCTGCTGCATAAAGACCAGGTAGCAGAGAGCATTTTCTTTCTGTAGGACAGCCCTAAAAGAGATGGAAAATGGTGTGCTCCTCTGAGTTTCTGAGGATTATCTGAAGGAGTATCCAGTGCTGTTGTCATGGAAGAATGCTGACATCGATCCCGTTAGCTCATTCCCTTTGTGTTTCCAGCAGATCAAGCCGTGATATTTTGCCGCAGTACAATGGTGTCATTCTTCATCCTGACTTTTGCCTAAGCCTGTGGTGGAACAGAAGTTTCAGCCATTTCACTCTCAAATATGAACTTCTAAACACCTTAAGCAGTTTTGAAAATTTTAGTAGGTGCAGGTAGGTGTCTCTTTGAAAAATCCAGCCTTTAGCATCCAGTCCCACTCACACTTCAACCCCCAAGAAGCTCTCAGGACTGATTCAGATCTTCTTCATGGCTTTAGTTGTGTGCATCCCTGAAGTATTTGTTACCAAGCTGTCTTACCGTTCTGAGAGGTTTAAGGCTAGGGACATTAAGCAGTGTGGCAGAAGGTGTGCAGGGATTTGGTCTCTGTAGGTTCCCTGTGAAGTGGCCCAGCAGTGCAGGTGAGGGCTGCTGCTACATTTGCCCTACTTCTCAATTTTTGCTTTTCCTCACGCCACCGTGATGTGTGTCAGTGTGTTTCCTGTTAATTTGGGTATCAGAAGATCTCTGGTCAGCAGGGAAGTTCTTTTTTAACTGTTTCATTAGCTCTAAACAAAGGAAAAAAAGAGGCAGGAGAAAATAGGGTGTTGCAATAAAACAGATGTGTGCTGAAACCTTTTAATGCAAAAGTACTTTAAAGGAGTCAAGTGCACAGCAATCATTCCTCTGTGCTGTACAGTCACCATTTCCCAAAGGACATCCCTCGCTGACTCTGAATCAGTCTCAGTATCAATCTCAGGATCAATGCTGGAATGAGGTGAAAGGGATCTGCCAAGTCCCCTGGGCTTTCAGTTAAACTTTGAGGTCTTAGTGGCTTAATCCACTTTTGAAAAATGGATTTTAAACACCAAGTTAATTAGGTTCTTGAAAACTTTACTCTGAGTTGACAAAAGAAGTCAGAAAACACATCCAGGCTGCCTGTAACATGTGCTGCTTTATCATAGGGAGTCAACAGAGAGTGTGGTGACTCCAAACTAATGCCAGCTTTTGTGACTCGGCTGTGACTCAATTCAGATTGATGATGTCATGAATCCCATATTAAACCATTGTGTTAAATTGTTCACTGTGTAGCTGGAAATCAGCTAAAGGGTACTTGGGTGCTGGAGGAATTCTGAATATAGCACAAAAAAGCTGCTGTTATCTGCCTTCTAACATCAGTTTGGAAGTCTGTTGTGAAAGTCTGACTGTTCAGTTCAATGTCTGGTGGCACCTAAGGTGTCTTCAGGCATCCTAGTTGCTCTGTCTGCCTCTGGAGCAGGGGACAGATCTCCCTCAGGTGCTGTCAAATCTTTCAGTGCAGTGAAGGTATTTTAAAAATACCTAAAGTTCATCTGAAATGGCACTGTAGACAGCTGTATTTTGGTGTCCTAGACCAGGTATCATAAACCAGGTGGACTTAAGATGCTCTTGTGACCCAGGTCTGTTTTACTGAGAAACTAAAAGTGGTGACAGGCCCTTTTCCAGGCGAGGCTGAGCACAGGGTACCTGCCTGCCTTGCCTGGCTGTCGCTGAGTGCTCCTGGGTGCTGCTCTGGACCCTCGACACATCTTTGCAAAGCCTGAGGCAGTGCTCTCCTGCCGAGTCTGGGGTCTACTGAAGTCACAGCCAGAGGATGAGCTGAAAGCCACAACTGATATTTCAGCTAAACCACAAGTGCTAGAGCACAGTAAAAGTGTGTGGGGTGGTTTAATAATGCTTTTTATTTGCTGTACAAGCGTGGCCTGTTAATATTCCCTTTACTTGGCCATGGCGCTAAATGCTTCCAGCCCACTTGATTTAGACTGACCTTTCCCTCAAGGAACCACTTCTCTATCTGAGGCTTGGGAGTTCTGTTCAGATGGGAAATTTTATTAAAACACCCTGGCGCGTGAGAACAGAATTCCAGAATGACAGAACCACCCCAGTCTTCTGTTGCCAGGGAGGCTGTGAGTTAGTCCTTAATTTCTTGTTGCAATCTCTTATTGCACTTTCTGAGGTGGATTTAGGGATGACAGACACAGGACAGTGAAATTGCTGATCTGTTGCAAGAGCAGGAGCTGGAATGAGAAAGCTGTGACATCCCTCGTGAGAGGACAAACTTGTCTGCAGGCAACAGTTTGCCTTTCTGAAATGTATGACTCGAACTTTGCAGAGTGCTATGAATAGCTTTCTTTTATTTCTTGTTAGTTATCCTGCCCTTGCAATTCAAATAAGGTATCCATTGTTTAGAAACATCACACCAAAGCTGCATCTGTCTCCGTGCTTTAGTCTTACATGACTGAAATGCTTTGTGAGATGACTCCATGATCAGTGCTTAAATTACATAGATGGGCTCTGCATGCAGCAGGCTTAGTACCGACTTCAACTATGGAACAATGAATTACTGATGTGGAATTTTGAGTATATTGAAGGAAAAAATGTGGTTTTATTGTTGTTTGCTTAAGAGATGACAGGATTAAAATTGAGGAATAAGGTACTAAATGGAACATTCCCTGTTAACTCCACTGTGGAACAGCAGAAGGCCGTGGCATTAACCTTTGGGTTATTAATATGTTGAGGGAGGGAAGGATTAAGAAAAGGGCAGGTTGTGGGACACAAATGGGACAAAGGCCAGAGGCAAATAATTTTGTATTGACTCAAGTTCTAAAAAATAGATTCAAGGCAGAAATTAGAACATTTTCAAAGATGTTCATGTAGTCAAATGTTGTCGCTTCCCAAGAGAGATTATTCCTCTGCTCTGGGGCTGGGGAAGCAGGTGTTTGAACTGTTGGTATGATTAAGGGTCAAGTGAAATAAATGTAAATTCAAGGCTGGTGCTTTACTGCAGTGATTGGTGCTATCTCAGAGCACATGGAATGTAAAGGCAGATAAATATATTGAATATTCATTCCAAAGTGTCACACGTGTCCCCCTGTGACTGGTAAAATGTTTGCCTCCTACTCCCCCATACCCTGCTATCTCAGTAATTACATTGGCTGTACTGCCTGGATGTTACTTCTGGTCAAGAATCCTGTGTGTTTCACCTCGGAGGATTGGGAAGTGTCTTCCTCCATTCCATAGTCCATTTTCTCCTGGTTATGGATGTCCTTATGGAAGCTGCTAAGAACTCAGATCAAAAATAGACCATAATGTGGAAAAACTGAAGAGTAATCCTGATTCTTCTGCGGGAAGCATTGTAGTTGTGTTGAAAATGGGATTAAAATGTCGAAAGATCATCTCAAGGGGTCAACTTTTATCTCATTAAAGTGATACTTTGGCTTTTGGCACCAGTGGGAAGTCAGGGAGTGCTCCCTGGCAGCAACTGGTGCATGAAAAGCTGCACAGCAGGGCATGAGGCCTGGTCCTAATCCTGATTTAGTGTGACCTTGGGTGAGGTGTTTCATCTCTTTCTGCTTCCCTGTCCTGTAACCTAAACTTAATTATGTGTTTCAGAGGATTTAAGTTAAATAGCTGTTAATTTTAAAGCACTTGGAAAATTATAATCTCTATCTATTGTTACGGTTTAATGCCTCGCACCTGAGAAGTACAGCTGAAAATGGAGAAGCTCTTACTGGACACCCAGGTGAGGAACAGGGTGATGAGGTGACCACTGAGATTCAGGGCTGGTTGTTTTTCCCTTCCCTCCTCAAAACCAGCAGTGAAGTCCTGTGTGATTCCAGCCTCCTAAAGCAGCAGCACGGATCAGGGCTATATTGGATTCAGCAGCCTGGGAGGCACGTGTCAGTCTGGAGTCTCCCACAGCCCATCACCAGACTGGGGGCCAGTTAATCAGGTCACCAGGGGGACTTGCACAACCCTAAATGCAGTTCCTGCCTATGGAACCTCAGGCTATGGGATTGGCAACTGCTACACTGCTCAATTCCAAGGTCATTCAGAGCGGGGTTGCCCATAAAATAGACTTTAAAGTAGTGTTTGTACTTGATTTGGTGTTTTGTGATCAACATATGCACTTAGAACTACTTTTTTTTTCTGGGCTCCTTGTGACTTTTTAGTATTGTGTGGTGCTTGCGGAGTGAGGAAAATATGTAAGTCTTTCTACATCATGAAAAAACCAGGTTGGTTAATGGTTATTGATGGAGAGCAAATGCTTTGTGACTTACGACAGAACAAGTCAGCAGAGCGTGGAGTCTTGCAAAACACGAGGCACACTGAGTAAGTTCAAAGCCTGCACTGGTTGGCACACTGGTGGAGTACAGATAATCCCAGTTAAATATCATTAATTGTTATCCTTATGTATATATCTTCCATTGCTCAGGATCACGTTGCAGTTGTCGTCTGGTGGTGATTAGAAACACGCTGGCATCGCTACAAGTGCTGAGTATCTGCTAGGAAAAGGTGGTTTCTGTAGTGCCAAGCAATTTGTACTAACGTGTGATTGCCTCACTACTTCTCGTAATGTACAGGATACGCCCACTATTTATAGAATACTGCGTACTCATGTACTGACCAGTTGACAGTCATGTTATTGAACTGGTTTGGGCATTAAAGAAGTTTTTCAGAGCACTTGCTTTGTCATGAAATGTTGTGTGAAGGGTAGAAAACCCTCTCAGATCAAATAAAAGCCCAGGACATAGAGAAGGCTTTAAATCACCCCTTAGGCTCCATTTAAGAGCATCTCTGACTGTTTGTAATGTGGATTTTACATCTTAAAACTGTAGTAGGGTTACGGCTTGTGTGAAAACTGCTTCTGTGCGCTGGACACTCATCCTACTCCATGGTCAGGATGCATTCCAGTGCTCTCCCACCTGGGCACCTGGGGTCCACCTGTGCCTGAGCAGGACTGTGCTGAGCTGGGATTTCTCTGCTGGAACTCATATCACGTCACGGTCCTTTCAATTTTCCGCCTGTCCTCTATCTCATGGTGTTGGCTGCATGAACACCACGAGCTTTGCTCATGTGCTGAGCTCACTCTGAGTACGTTTTACGGGTGCCAGATCCTGGCAGTCCCTGGGTTGGGAGTGGGATGATCCATGATCCGGCACCTCCGGCTCTGACAAGCGGGAGAATTCCCATCTCCGCTCGCGTGGTGCTTTCCACCGGAGATCCCGGAGCTGTGCTGTCCCCTCCAGCTGTAGGTGACTGAATGAAGCTGTGTGGGCCTGGCTGATCCCGTATCTCTTCCCAAAAACACTGGAGCCTTTGTCTCTGGCCTCACCGTGGCCCTGCCATGACAGAGGCTCTCTGTGCTCTCCTGCCAGCGCTGCGCCGGGTTCAGGGGGCTTTTCTTCAGCTGCTCTTTGTCTCGGGGTGTTTATTGTGCTGCTGCAGAGTGTGTGTGTTTGGGGGGGAGGAGGAGGGGCTCCTGTTTGTGTGGGCTTTATAAACCCAGTGCATTCTTCAAAAGAGATGCTGAGCAAACGGGCTGGTGTTAATGTTAACCCTTCCGTGCCCTGCGTCGCGGAGAAGGCTGTGGGAGGGTGATGAGGTTGCTGTGTAAGGCAGGGAGTCTGCTCCCCCCTTTTCCCTTTGGTTTTCTCTGAGTGCTGCACATGTGTGTCGGCAAAGAGCCTCCCGAATGTGGGGAGATGGAATTCATTCTAGGATTTCCCCCCAGAGTCCTTCTGGAGCTTGTTTTTATTGCAAACACTGGCTCACAAGCCCTTTCTGTTTGCATAACTTGCTCTTGCATCCTGTTTATGTGGCTGTATTGGACAACATCTCCTCATTGTGCCATATCCCCACACTTTATGGTCCTGTACTTTAGGGCTTTTCCTTTTGAATAAGGTCCTGAAAGCAGGATGTTCTTAAATTCAAGGTGGTGTCACTTGCAGCAGCATGTCATACCTTCCATTGGAACCAGCTTCTTCTCTTTAACCAGCTTGTTACAGCTTCCATGGTTCAGATGTCTCTTATTGCTCCCTCAGTGCCTGGGGTCCTGTATTTCAAGAGCGCTTTGAAAGATGAAAATCAACAACTCATGAACTTCATTTCCCTTGTAATCACATAATGCTTTGCATTGTTGGCTGGTGGGGAAAAAACCCAACCAACAACCAAACAGAACAGCATCAACTCTCTAACCTCCTTTTGCCCTGCTTCCAAAGAGGATGGGAATTTATAACATGGAAAATCTCTCATCCATCTCTGCAAGAAGCTGCAGCAACACAATTGTCTTTGTGTTGGAAGTGCCAGAAGAGTTTTATATTTCACTGAATCTGTGCTCAGCATAAATGTTTCAGTCCTCCTTTTGTGATCATCTACCTAAATAGAGAATAATGCAAATAGTTTTGTGTGCGATAAAAATACATGTTTTTCAAAGACAGTATCTTTTCTTAAGTTACTGAACTTCTTCCCAAAAATTCTTAGGATTAGATTCAACATTTCATAAAGTAGTATGAAGAACTTTTACTTTCATATAATTAATATCCTTGTATCTTTACATCAGTATAATTAATAGGAGGTTGTGGTTCATGTATTGCAGCATTTGCGTATTATATTATTACACTGGGAAAGAGTTCACCAGGCTGTGCTCCTTTGCAGGGGGTGGGAAAGGAAGAAATGCCGAATAATACAAGCCTTTGAAACATGAATCCACACAGTCAGTCATGACTAAACCTATTCAAACACTCAGGTGTTTTTTTCCAGGGCTGCTCTAGGCTCCAGCATTGTTGTTGTGAGACTTGTTTTCTCCATGCACTAACTCAAGTTTACTTTATCCTTTGATTTTGAAGGAACAGTTTCGGCTGCGAAGCGCACAGGGATCCCAGCACCCCGGGAATTGTCCTCATCCGTGTCCAGGGAGAGAGCTGTGCTGCGTGGTCAAGCCAACACCAGGAAAACACAGCCCAGCCCCACCTCGTCTGGTGCACCAACTCCTACCAAACACGTGCGCCCCACCAGCAAGTCCAAGCAAGAGAATGAAACTGGTGACAAGGCTGTTCTGGAATCTCAGGTTAAAGAACTCCTGGCAGAAGCAAAGACGAAAGATTCGGAAATCACCAAACTTCGTTGTGAGTTGAAGAAATGCAAAGAGAAAGGGTCACTCAACGCTGAAGGAATGGGTGCTTCCAACCAAAATTTAGAAACAGTATCACCTGTTGACATAGAGCCCTTAATAAGGACCCTTCAGGAGAAAAACAGGACTTTCCAAAAAGAGCTTGCTAGCCTGGGAGAAGAAAACCGTGCTTTGAAAGAGAAATTGCTGTATCTGGAGAACTCTCCTCTCTCAGACACGACCACAAGCAGTGGAGGCGGCAGCAGCCTCCCAACCCCGACTACCCAAGAGTCCAGCTTTGGAAGCCAATCCAAGGATGCGTCGAGGGGTGAAGTGGAGGAGCACAGGCAGCACGTGAACGGGGGTGCCCTGCGCAATTCGGGCTCTTCCAGCAGCGATGTCACCAAAGCCTCCCTGTCACCCGATGCATCCGACTTCGAGCACATAGCAGATGTACCTTCCAGGCCAACATCTGCCAGCAGCAACCACTTCAAAGGCTCCAAGTGCTCCACTGCAGGAAGTTCTCCAAACAATATCAGCGACCTCTCTGTTGCGTCTCTTACAGAGAGAATACAAAAGATGGAGGAGAATCACCACAGCACGGCAGAAGAATTGCAGGCCACTTTGCAGGAGCTGTCGGATCAGCAGCAAATGGTGCAGGAGCTCACAACAGAAAATGAGAAGCTGGTGGAAGAGAAAGCTCTCCTGGAGACTTCCTTCCGTCAGCACAGAGATAGAGCTGAGCAACTGAGCCAGGAAAATGAAAAGCTCATGACTCTCCTCCAAGAGAGATCCAAGAATGAAGCTCAAGAGGGGAAGGTCCTTGAACTGGAACAGAAATGCGCAGAAGTTCTTGAAAAAGCACAGTTTGAAAGAGAGAAACTGCTCAACATTCAGCAACAGTTAACGAGCAGCCTGCGAAGTTTAGAAAGGGAGCATCAGGATGCCCAGCAGGTGATAAAAAGCCTGAGAGAAGAAAATGAGAAGCTGCTTAAACTTCTCGAAGTGGAACAGCAGAGCAACAGCACAGTGACAAAAAGTCTGGAGGACTGTAAAATTGCCTTGGAAGGTCTGAAAATCGAGAATGGCTCTCTCAAATCCCAGCTGGAGAACGAGAAACAAAAGGCTGCAGAAATCAACGTGGTGGGCTGCACCTCTGACAACTCCGAGGTGCAGGAGATGCTCAAAGTAGCCCATGCAGAAAAGGCTCAGTTGGAAGCGTCTTGCACTGAGCTGAAACAAGAGCTGCTGAAGGCAAACAGTGAACTGAAGCACATTCAGGGGCTGCTCTCTAAGGTAAAGCAGTAACAGCTCTAAAATAAAGTGGTTGTTTCTGTCCTTTCATAAACAGGTTGGTCTTTACACTGTTGTTGAGCCATTGATTATAAGTTTCAGGGTTTAAATTGTTTGAATTAGCTTTGAATGGAAGCTGTAGTTATAGGATATTGTCTCAGTTTCTACTGCTATATCAATATTTTCTCAGAAATAACTATTAGCATAGCCATGTTTATAAACTCATAACTATTTTGTCCTAATACCTTCTGTAGAAATTACTCTTTTATTAAATAGAGTTGTCTCTATCAAAATCGGAGCAAAGAGCAGATCAATAAAAAGTTACTTTGATATTATGTGAACAAATAGTGTAAATCACTTGCTAATCAGATGGAGAGAAGGGCATGAATAGTTAGCTGTGAATATTAAATTCTGAATAATGAATAGCAATTAATTAGCAGTGAAATATAAGTGTCATTGGTCATGAGAACAGAAGGACGTGAGTTGATGCTCAGAGGAGCTGATAGATGCAGCAACATGGCTGATGATGCACAGTCAAGATCCGGATGAGATAATTCTCATAAAACAAATATTTTTACAAAAAGGAGAAATAGTCTCTTTTGGGATAGGTAAAGTAATGGGGAAAAAAATATTTTAGAGCAATTTACCTCATTTGTGAGTTCACAGCTTTGCTCCAAACAAGCTTAAGCAAGTTACTGTCCCTGTTTTCTGTGTGATCCTGGATGTTCAGAGGAGCTGCAGTGTGAGGCATCATGCAACAAGTGTTAATAAAGCACAAGCAGTGGTTATGTCCCAGTGCTGCAGAGGGAGTGAGAGTGTGCAGCCTTTCCTGTATGTGGAAGGGAGCATGAGGAGAATGATAAAATTGGCTGCGGAGGAAGAGAGCATTGCCAAAAAGCACCTCCAAGGTTTGAGTGATTTAGAAAATCCAGATGTCCTTTCAGCTAAAATGGGTGACCACAGCAAATGGAGTTGGTAGGGGAAGCTCCCAAGTGCTTTCTGGAGCTGCAGTTCATGAAGAATAAATGCAAAACTGCTGAGTGCTCAGACTCTGTACCAAATTTTTATTGCTGGGTTTGGAAACCACAGATTTCCTTCTTTTTACTCTTCCCTTCCCTCGAATTAAGCTGTTTTGAATCACTGGCTATTTGTGACACCCAAACAAGACCACAGGCTTCTGTAAGGCTGCCCTTCAGTGAGGCTGTGCCAGTGCTGCTCACTGAATTGGCAGCCTGCACCTTTTCCATAACTTGTTCATACTCAGAGAGCTCCCCCTAAACCTGGAAGCATTGATCAGTGGGCTGAGCCAGCAAACTGAAGTGCAGCAGATTCCCCCTTCAGTGATTCCAGATGTCCCAAATCCAGAAATACACTTATCTGCAGTAGCTGGCTCTGCTGCATGTGTTTTCACAGGCCATTGAAAATGCACATGGTAAAAGCAGAGAATTGTTAATGTGGATGAGCTGATCATCATCCTGGCCCTAAGGCAGTGATATCACTTTCATAATGTGCTACAGAAATAGATGTGGAGCTTTCCGGGAATATAATTCCTCTCCCTTCATTAACTGCAGAGATCGGTTTGGAATTGCGGTCATCATATAGAAAATTTCATTTCCTTTGCAGCATCTTGTATTATCTTTATTGCCAGGCAAGAAAACTGACATTCATAGCTCATGTCTGCTTCCTGAGACTCATTGGCATTGAAACTGGGTGTGCACAATGCTTTGAACGCGGGTTCAGCTCTTAAATCCATGAGGTGCCCAGTAAAACCTCTAATGAGTGAGATCTGCTAAGAAATAAGGACAAACTTGCAGCTTTCTTCCCTCCCTCCCAGGCTGAGAACGAGTATGGTCAGCTGAAGGAGGTGTGTGACCGACAGGCCGAGCAACTGAGCAGAACCAGCCAGAAGCTGCAGGAGAAAACATCAGAGAATGAAGCTGATATCAAAAACCTGAAGGAGACCATTTTTGAGTTGGAAGACCAGGTGGAACAACATCGTGCTATAAAACTCCACAATAACCAGCTCATCAGTGACCTGGAAAGTAGGTGGAGCTGGAAAAAAGGATTTAAGTGAACTTATTTGGGCGGCTCAGTGTGGCTGCAATAGGGAGGAGGAGAGGCCCTCTACAAATATTCCAGTTTGGGATATTCCCTTCTGTTCATGCACAAAAGTACTGCTTTAACAGATAGTGCTGTAGATGGAATATTAGAGACAGTCTCCAAGCCTCATTCTTCAGTGAAGGAAGTATTGCCCATTCTGGAAACTGAAATTACTGCTCTTTCAAAGAGCTTTTAGGGCAAAGCACTGGGAAGAGCAGCGAAGTCAAGTTTGCTGTGGATGGGGAGCTGCCACCTGGTGGAACCGGTGGCTGTTCCACACATCAGTGATCCCTCGGCATGTGTGTGCTGAGTAAGTGACTCCACGTGGGGTTCTCTAAATTTCAGTCTGGTTTAATACCTGACAATAACAGGATATGGTTTGGAGATGTTTGAGTAACAAATCCACTGTTGGTTCCATTCCTGATCATTGACAATGTCTTAATTCAGTTTAGTCTGTTTTAGTGGCATTACCAGAAGCAAAACCAAATCAGCTGCTCTGCCCTCCCATTTTCACTTGCACTGTTGCCCTTAAGTGTTTAATAGTCTTTTCACATTTTTTATCATTCCTAGGTAAAGCAATGAAGCTGGAAGAACAAAAACAAGATACAGAGAGGCAGCTGAAGGCTCTGACTAAGCAGATGAAGGTAAGGTTTAAGCTCCAAGACAAAGCTCAGCTGAGCTTTTATTGCAGTACTGGATTTGAGAGAGGCATTGTGTTTTCCTAGACCAATTGTAAAAATTTCTTTCTACATCATTTCACTCTCTGTTCCCTTCACTTTGGACTTCTTGGCAGAATTGGAGTGGAAAGCTTAGCATGAGTTTCTTTGGCAATATTTTTGGCCCTATAAAGAGACAAGTGTTCAGTTTGACCCACCACCACTCTAAAATTGTGGGGAAATCCTGGCTGCTTGTCATCACTGCAGTAGGGACCAATAACTAAGTGCTCAAGTGGGTGCATTTTTACAGCAGTTTGGGGTTGTAATTGCTCTTTCCAGGAGGACACAGAGGAGTGGAGGCGTTTCCAGGCTGACCTGCAGACTGCAGTGGTTGTAGCCAATGACATCAAGTGTGAAGCTCAGCAGGAGCTCCGTGTGGTGAAGAGGAAGCTGCAGGAGGAGGAGGAGAAGAGTGCCAGACTGCAGAAGGAGCTGGATGAAATGAAGGGCAGCAACAGGTTGGTTGTTTACCATTTACCGAGGCCAAGAGTTGACCTGTGTGCCCGCTAACACGCATGCAAACAGTGCTTTGTCAGTAACTATTCACTGCCTTGGGTGTGCATCTTGTCTGTTTGTAACTCTTCTGGCAGAGTTTGTTGTCTCTTATTCTAAGATGTTTCTGTTCTTTTTCTTTTTGCCAGTCTAGTTCTGTCGAGGTTTTAATCCGCAAATATTAAGTCGTAACAATTGCCAATATCCTCTGATAGCTTTGCTCTCAATATGGTGATACCTTCATAACTCTGTGCAGCTGTATCAAACCATCTGTGGAAAGATTGGTTGGGTACAGATATTCCATGGGGCATCCAGAAGAGAATTTCTTAACCTGAGGGAAGTCAATGAAGAAAGACAAAGTAACACAAGCAGTTGTCTGTTCATCAGAAATGTGTATCAAATTAATTTTTCTCCTCTAGATTTTGCCATTTAATCTCTCTCCTGGTAAATCCATGGCAGAATGACCACAGGAACAGGGTGAATCCTGTCATTTCTTTCAGGTGAAGGAACAGTCCAGCTCTACATGGCACTTTGTTCCTCACTGTTTTCCACTGAGGAGTTTCCACAGCAGCTGTACAGTAGATGGGACTAAAAACATGGGAGAGTTTTTTTGTGGAGGTGTATGGATCAGAATTCCTGGATGGAACAAACAGAAAAACTTCTTTTCAGAAAATAAAGGAATGTTTTTAGGCTCCAGTTTCATTAGCAGAGTCCCAAGTGGATGCAAAGAAAAGCTATTACAGACGATGTACTCAGACAAAATGGTTACCAGACAGTACTTAAGTTCTGGGCTCTGTTTCCATTCCTAATTTGTTCTTAATGAAATTTCTCTTGTTGAAAGCAGAGTTTCTATATGAGGGTGGGGAATTGTATGCTTATCATTTCCCCTCTGTATTATTTTGGCTTTTAAGACGTGTTTGATAATACTTAAAATGAATAGAGGATGACCTGCTAATTTGCAAACAGGAATATTTATCTTCCATCTACAAGGAACATTATCAGCTCTCTGGTGTAAGCAGCCTGAGCTACAAATACTCCTTTTTAAACTGGAACCCCAGAATCCATACAGCTGTAGTTGCAGGAGGGGGTGTTCAGACGTGCATTTAATGAAGTCAGTTTTGGCATTCGTGTCTCCCTCTGTGTCACACACACACGGATGTGTCTGTCTCTGTCATGCTGACTCTCTGTGTGGCTTGCTTTGAGTATTGCCTTGGTTGTGGAGCCAGATATGCTGTCTGCAGTGGGCAATATTGATTCTCTTTCAAAGGCAGGTAATGAAACCAAATTGTGCATCTGTCAGGATAATTAATTTGACTCTCAGAGTGTGCAAAATGTCTGTACTGAGTGGTATGGGGAACATAATGAAGCCTATTGAAGTCGCCGTCTAAACAAACCAGTGATCAGCAGCTAAACACTGGAATTTTAAAACTCTGCTGACCTATGAAACAAATTCCTGAAGTCGCCAAAGCTCCTCCTGAGAGCCAGTTCTTGCATTCTTGAGGTCTCTGTCTTCCCCAGCACCTCAGCTTCTTTCACCCAGGAAATTCTTGAGGTGTTCTCATTGTCACTTTGTCAGCTTTCACAAATGCCACTGCTCAGAATCAGCAGTAGATTCTGGTACCTGAGGTGATTTTGATGTGTGCTCAGCCCTGGTGGAAGCAGTTTGTAGCATGATACCTTAACAGAGTCTATAAGGTATTCCTCATGTTTGCTAATGCTGAGCAGCTGCACGCTCAGCTGAATGTCTGACAGTCCCTAGTGAAAGTTTCCTCTCTGATTTTTAAGCTCTTATTGGAAAATGTACCTTCCAAAGAGCTTGCTACTCAAAGGTTTTTGGCAAAATCTCAGCCATCTCTTGAGGGTCATTAGACTCCACCTCATAAATTCATCTTGAAGCCAATTTATCTCCTACGACATCCTGCCATTTTAATGTTTGCCTGTGGCTGCCTGAGCTCCTGCCTCCAAGTTTGATTTCACCGTAACGTTCTTCTAATCAGACAAAAAGTCATTTTTGGTTTAGGAACAGCCAAAGAACTTGCAGAAAAAATCCTGATGAGGTCATCAGAGTTCATCTGAATGAAGGTAAGAGCCTCCCAAAGGCATCTTTAACACAGATTAAATGTCTAATTCCATGACTGAGAATGTTTGGGGGGGAGGCTGGACAAGCATCAACCAAATGGAATAAGGGAAAAAGGAGTTAACTTAACCCAAGTTAGTACTGGTTGAAACTGCAGATTGATTAACCTGTGCTTCAGGCAGTCTTCTATGATATTTTACACCCTAATTAATGTTATTTCTCTGCAGTAAAGCGCAAAAGCTTACAGTCCACTGTTGTGTAACTGTTTCCTCACAGGTAGTGGAAATTGAAGTTAAATAATCTCCATCCTTGGAGGTTTTCAAGACCAGGCAGGACAAGATCCTGAGTAAAAGTTTCAAGGTCTTGCTTTGACTCTTTGGCTTCAAATTGCCAAAACTACTTGGCACTTAAACATTCTGTGCCTTGAACCAAGAACATGGGGGGAAGACAGTTGGGCCAGGAGCAGTACTCAGAGAAATTAAATCTGTAATGAAATGAGCGACTTCTTAGAATAATAAAAAACCGAACCAGGTCTTCAAACGGAAGCTTAAACTGAATATTGTGATGCATCCCACTAATTTGCTTCTGTTCTTCCTCCTGAAGTCTCAAATGCCACAGCATGGCAGTGTCACATGCTTTTCTCCTGGAAATGAGCTTGTGCTCCATGTATTAAACCCCGCTGTCAGTCTGTATGTGCTGATGTGCTGCTCATTTGTGCCTGTGTTTGCAGCTGTTCTGTCTCACAGAGGTTTCATAGTTCACTCTGCTCTCACAACAAGCAAAGCAGGATGGCAGAGCAGGGCCCTCAAAGCAGTTTGTTTGCTCAGTTTGCTCCTCAGAGTTGTTTGGGGTGAGGGGTTGGGTTTGTTAGGGAGTTTTTGGTGGGGTTCTTTTTGGCACTGGATGAGGTTATTCCATCCCCTTTAGTGCGAGGACACTGAAACTCTGGCTGAGGTAGAGCAGCTCTGCTGCCTGGATGGGTTCATGCATCCCTTTTGAATGAATAGTCTGAAATAACCAGAGAAGAGGAAAGCCAGGAACACTACCATCCCTGTCCTACACTGATTCTCTGGCTTTCAATAATTAATTTCTTCCTATCTGAGCAACATATTTTTTTTTTAAATTTTATCTTTTGTACTGTTGTTGCTCGTCGTGTCTCAAAGCCCAATTAGTGGAGTGTTAAGGCACTCCTTAAACTGTTCAAGCCACACCACTGGCATTTCCTCCACTCCCCTTAACTTAGAGATGATGGGACGATGTAAAATAGAGAGCTGTACCTCAGGGTGGGCTTTGTGTGGCTTTTCATAACCTCCCCAACTGCTGTCTGTCTCTCCACAGGTGCCTGATCTCTGCCAGCTAACACAGCCCTGAAAGGAGGCACAGCCAGGCCTGTGAGACACTGCAGGACTGCCTTCAACTCCCAGCTGAAAAAGGGAAGTTTCAATTCAAGAAAGCACCTCTGGTTTTTTTATTACCCTGCAAAATTCAAGTGTATTGCAAAGTGTGAATGCTCAGGTCCACCTCTTCCCCATGGGCAAGAGCCTCTCTCTTTGTTTCAGAAGGCTTTTCTCTTCAGAAGACACCAGGAGGCAGAAGAAGTTCTGAATTATTCTAAAGCCAGCTAAGCCATAAGAAGTAATCACAGAGATTTGGGGATCTGAAATAACTGAGAGCTTTTTTTTTTGGAGGGATGGGGCTATTTTCCTCGAACTAGACATTCAAACATGCCATTTTAAGCTTAAATGAGGATAAAAATGAATGTGTATGTCTGATCTGTAAAATTTAATAGGCATATACATGAATTCTCCATACAGTATTATATCCTGTGATCTATCTCTGTGTGTCTGGATACGTGTAAGACAACAGATGGTTTGTACAGACACACAAACTTGGTGATAGGTCACTGAAATCCAGCAGCAAAACTGAGCAGAAACATGGATTTACTCCCTCACTCTCAGCTGCTCTGCTGGTTTCAGATTTTCAGCCCTGCACTGACAAGGCACTCGTCACTGGGTGGCACGGCCGAGCTGGGAAGGGACAACCACGGAGCGTGTCCTGCTGTGACCTTCCCGGAGAGAGTTCCCTGCGAGGTTTGTCCTCCTGTAAGAACTGCAGATGGGGAGATCAGAAGGAAAAGAAATGGACATATCAAGCCCCTAGTAAACCCCCTCTCAGAAAGGAGACGTTCTCATGCCTTTAACTCAGGTGAAGTATATGATGATCAGGGAGAACTTGAAGTTCAGCTCTGCAGACGGAGACACCTGGAGAGAGCTTTCCATGGACGCTGAGGAAAAGCTCAGAGATCACCATCTCTGCCAGGAGATTCTCACGATCTATTCCAGGACTGGAATTCTGTGTTTTGGCTGTGGGATTTCTGTCCTTTTCTTTGGGATGTGAAGACCTAGCAAGGGCCTGGTGTGGGAGCAGGCTGAGCTAGTGGAGAATTCCACAGGATGTCCTGGCTTTGGCATGGCCCCCACCTTTGTGCCGTGCTACTGGAGTGTTTGCCTATATGCACACTTGTGTTGCCTTTCTTTGCTGTGCTGGCAGCTGTTGAATGTTGGTTTTTATGTTTAAGAAATATACACTGAAGTGCCAAATAAATGTTTAAGTGTTTGGAATTGTCTGCTGCCTGCCCTTGGCCTCTCTTCTATTCTGTGCATCGGTAGCTGTGTGTCTCTACTTTGTGTGCCTTGGAGTTCAGGAGGAGTCACAATGACAGGAACTGTGTCAAAAATGAGACTGGGGAATCACTATTTCTGAAAATGTGGTCCTGTGGTCTTGGGCCTCTGGTAACAGAGTCATCAGAGCAGTTTAGAAATGTCACAAACATGAGAAGGCTGAGTTTGCCAAAAATCGAAACATTAAGCACAGAAAGACTTGCACCTTGTTGTCAGTCAGTTGTCCACATATTTCAAACCTAGAAAGCAAGGAGACTCGCTCTTGCTATCAGAGAAAAGCTCACTGCATCTACTTCTCTCACCAGTGAATGAATGAAACTCGGCAGTGGTTTTGTGAAGGGAACTGCACGTTTTAATTCCTTTGTGGCTCCAGTGCTCTACTTTTTCCTGGAGCTGCTCCACTTCAGCCAGCTGCACATGCAGCACTTATCTGTGTGAGCCATTCGTTCTTGTTTCCAGGAAAGCATACAGCAGTCGGTGACATTTTGTTCAAATCCCTCACTTTTGAAGCAGGGCTTGTGTAGTCTCTTGGATGGCCTAAGCTGTGCTGAGCTGAATAAATTCTGTGCATGAGGAGGAGTCATTCTGGGTTTGAAGTTATGGCTTGTCATTAATCTTTCTAATTGGTGCTCTGTACTGTCCTCCTGAATTAGCTACTGCAAGTTAAGCTCTTGCTCTTCTGCTTCCCTATTAAGAAGCCAATCTCTGTACATACATGTGCATCCCCCTGTCATACAGATTGTTCTTTTTAAAGTTGGAACATGCTCACCAATTTCATCTCTCCATTGCTTGTTGGCTGGCCTGTGTTGTTTTAGTTGAAGCAAGTGGCTCTCTCGACTATTATTCTCCCCTTTCATGCCAAGGTTTGCAGCACGGGAGGCCTCAGTTTTCTGCTGTGATTGTGTTTAATCAAGGAGGTTGTTTCAGGCTGCCCATTGCAAATACACAGATGGAAGATTACAGCAAGCATCCTAAAAAAAAATTGAAACTGGTTGTAGCTCCAGCACTTGCATTGCCATAAAGACAGAATGATGACACCTGAATTCTCAAGGGGCTCTTCTGTGGCACAGGGGCTGGTCTGGTTACTCTGTTTAACATGTTTGCATCCCTTTGTAGTCAAAGGCTGGACTGAAAGTGTAATAGATTGCCCTGGGTGGTTTGGGATCTTGAGGTAGAAATTTATTCTTCCTCCATACTTTGCTAGAAGCAGGACTCCTTGAGCTTTTGTGGCTTGTGTAATTCAGGTGCAGATGCTGTCACCTGCTGGTTTGGTGTTTATGCTTTAGGAACCACCGAACAAAAAGTCAAGGCTGGAACTTAGAGCTAGCAAAAGACTGGCTCCCTCAGAGCCCAGTGAATCTTATCCAATCTGCCTTTCCTCCTTATTGGATTAAAGGAGAATGGAACTGAAATGGCTTTTTCTCCAGCCATCTGCCTCTGCAGGCTCCCCTGGCACACAAGGAGCTTCCACGAATTAGCAAAGAAATAGCAAAAGTCTGCTTAAAGACAGCACCTCCTTAAGCTCTGCCAGAAATAGAAACTTGAGTCACTCTTATTCTCTTATTCACTGACACCCTTTAGCCTCTTTCATTTTCTGATGGCTAAAGGGAAAGGACAAGGCTCTGACTTGTATTTTTAGCTCACAGAAGTTGTCCAGCCCCGTAGGCACTTTCTGGATTGAGTCCTCCAGCCACCTTATGAAATCATTTCTGGTTTTGTGTTCATGTAATTCTTGGTGTGTATCAGACTTTGTAAATACAGGGAAATGTGGTCATAGCTCAGAACCTGCTGCTCAGCAGCTCCTGTGAGGGTTCTGAGCAGGTGGGAGAGGTACAAATAATCTCTTTTTACATCACTAGACTTTATTTGCTTGCAGCTTTCCTAAACTAAAGCTAGGTAGTTGCACTCCAAGTCTACCTGAGAAATACAGGTAAGTCTCTAAAGAATATCATGTAAAATACTTGACCAGAAGTACCAGTTTCACTGTGTGATTGTATTTGATGTTTACACAGCTCTGGGCTTTCCTGTATGAATTCCTGTAAGTCCAGCACCTGATCTTGACTTCAGAATTTCTTTTCAAAGGAGTAGCTTAATTATCTGTCCTGTTAAAATATGAAACCTCTTCTCTTTAGTTTGTCTATCTTCGTTCCAGCCATTGGATTTTGGCATTCTTGTGTCTGCTATGATGAAGCACTTAACAGTTTGATTGCCCATATAAGTGCTTATGGACTGTGATTGAGGGCTCATTTATTCAGCAGATGTCTCTGTTGCTAAGTTGGAAGTGTTGAGTTTTTACTCTGAATTGTATTTGCTTTTTGGTTGCTTTCCTCATTATGACCTGAGAGCCACAGTAGCCCTGTGGCACCTGTGCTGTATGGAAAGCCCATCTTCAGGTAATTATTGATGATTACTCAAAACTCTCATCAAACTGCTTTGCTTTTTTTTTCCTACAAAAATCCTCCTTCCTGTGTGAGGATTGGGAATGGGGATGAAATGTTTAACAGTGCAGAAAAGTTTGTTAGACTCATTGATTTCGTGTTCGCCAGGCACTGCAAGAAAGGGACCTGAATATTTTAAGAATGAGTGACCCCTGTTCTGGGCATCGCAGAAAAACCTGCACATTGTTGGATTTGCCTGGCTACCTATGAAGACCTTTAATCTCTGCTTGCACTCCCTGTTGGCCCTGACTTTGATGTGGTTTGTGCTTTGCAGGCTGGCAGCTGAGGAGGTGGATTCCCTGGAGTCAGACACAGCCAGCCGCTGGCAGGGGGTCTGCCTCAGCAGAGCATCTCCCACGCCCCCAGAATCTGCAGCCACTGTGAAGTCACTGATAAAGTCATTTGACTTGGGATGCTCAGGTATTGGAGCATTGTAGTTTGTAGTAAAAAATTTTCTAGCAGGGAGCAGGCTCTGCTTCTTGCTTCTGATTGAGTGTTTTCTGTCAGTGCTTGGTGCATAGGTACCCGCTGTGGAGTGTCACTACACAGTGGTTCCCTGTTCTGACAAGAGCTGGGTTTGAAATTCAGATGTTTCCATGTTTTTTCCTTGCAGGCAGCAGTGGACAGAATATCCCTGTTCACAAGGTGCCCAGGAGCCCTCTCAGTGGAATTCCAGTGAGGACAGCCCCAGCAGCTGCTGTTTCCCCAATGCAGGTACAAGGAGCTCTTTCTGTCCTTGTAGAATCAAAAGAGGTGGACACAGTGCTGGCTCCAGCATCTGCTGACAGGGGGAAGGGGAAACTCATCTGTTTGTTTGCTGAGGAACATCAAATGCTGTGGTCCTAACAAAAAGGATCAAAGTGAGTTTGTCTTGACTTCAGCTTAGAGGTCTCAGTGGACGGATGTGAACTCTGTGGAGTACAGTTCTGAACTTTTATCACCATGGACCAGAAAAGAGGTTTCAGTCATTGAGAGTGAGACACGAGAAACATCACACTGAACTGGGGAGCTGGCATGGGAGCTGGGAGACACGGGATTGAAGTTTCCCAGATGTGTGCTCCCAGTTGTCCAGTAAGGTCTGGGACCTTTGTATTAATGCCTGATAATGGGATATTAATGTTGAAAGCTGGTGCTGGGGCTGCAGAGACAAGAATCCTCCTGACATACGACTCAGGGGGTTGGGAACAGAGTCAGGGTTGAGAACAGGCATCTTTACTTTTGGTTTGTGACACTAAATTGCGTTTGGCAAGAGAAAAAGTCGTACAAATAGAAGCGTGAAATGGTTCAGGAACCAATGTATTACCAGATAAAATACTATCCCTTTGTCCTTTTATTTCTCACAGTTATTTACCCAACTCTAGGTCCAGCTGATACCCTGCTGGAAGATTTCTGTGTCCCTCCACGTGATTTGTGATCTTGAGGCAGCGGAAACTTCTTTCTGCTCACCTATCTCAGCATGATGGCCAGTACTCCTTTAATTACCTTTTGCACCTTTGTTTCACAGAGACATTCTGTCTACACCAATGCCAAGCCAGCCAGCAAGGGCATTGCCAGGCACGCAGATCTGTCAGACCTCCCTCTGGCAGGTGAGTTGTGATAAGTGTACAGATACTGCCTCTTGGTTAATTAAACTTGTTATTAACTGTTGGCCTCTGCCTGGGCCATTTTTCCTCTTCTTACGTGGTCAAAGGAAACATGAAAAGTGCCTCCAGTGTCTTTGTTTTACAGAGCTTATTAATTTTCTTGTGCTTCTATTCCCATCTTGATCATAACTAAAAAATAGCTGATTTATTGTGGTTTGCCAACACAAACTCGCCTTCTTTATTCCAAATATCCATGGCACCTCTCTAATCCACGCTGTGGAACTGGAGAGGGTTGGATTTTGTTCAACATGTATGTCTCTGGAGCAAGCCCAAAGCACTGTCTTCTGAGGGTTTATTTGTTTTTAAATTGAGCTTCATTTGAAATACATCAAACATTTCAGATACCAATGTGACTCTTTTAGGAGCAGTCATATTTGGGCTGGAAATAGTTTGTTTTGAGAGTTCTCAAGAGATGAGTTTGTTTTCATTTCACACTTTGCTTTTGTTCTCTTGTCATTTAATATTCTTTTCTACCAGTGTTTGTTTCCCATTTTCTCTAGGGCCCTTTATTTTGATTATCTGGTCCTGAGTGTAGTTGTTGCATTGGAATCAAAGCTAGCAACAACAGATTCTTGAATTTTTAAGGACAGATGAAATATTATATTCCTGTAGTGAAGCTGCAGGAAGGGACAAAAAAAAAAAAATCAGTCACAACTTCTTGGTGGGTAGCATGGATTTTCTGCAATTGTTTGCTAATACAGGAGAGAAATTAGAACCTGGCTTCATTTTTAGACTTTTCAGATGTTCTGCCAAGGCTCCCCTTCCGTCACTCAGAGATGGAGAACAGCAGAACAGATTGTAGGGTAGATGGCAGCATAAACAAGTGACATCTTGTGTGTGTTACTGGAATCTCCTGCAGGAGTAAATGCTCAGCAAGCAGAAGTGTCTGCTTCTGTCTAGGGGAATGGACAGGGTTTATTTACTTGTATCAGTTGGTTTCCAGGAAGTCTTGCGTGAGTGTATAGATCCCAAACACAACATAAGACCTTTTTAATCTCTACCAGTTTACTGTAGAGTGAAATAATTTATCAGCCGTGTAATATAATGCCAGTCCTTAACAATAAATATCCCACTCTGGGCCACGGATAATTCCTGTTATTGCCCGTAGACAGTTGTTCTGTGAAAATCTGTTACAATCAACAGATATTTTAGAAGCCATTGTATGGTAAAAATTTATGGTTGCTTATCTAACAAGTTCCTGTATTTACAGCTTCTCTTTGTACCTGGATTTAATTTAGCTCAGATAATCCATAGCAAAGGCTTACTCACAGTAAAGTTGTAATAGCTCTGGTTCCAATCTAAATAATCCTAGAAGGCAGTTGATCCAAGCCCTATGCAAACAACACTGAATCAAAAATTATCCCCAAGGAAATTCAGAGTGAAGTAGTCTCCATAATAAAAATCTTCTGGCTGATTCCATCTGACCAGTGTCCCAGCAGGGTTCTGTGATGTCCCTAATATGACCCAAATGTTACATAGTTGGAGAGGAGCAGAAATTACTTCACCCAGAGCTGGTCTTTGGCTGTGATCTTTGAGAGTCAGAGGTTTACTGGCTCCATCTGGAATTTCTAGCACCCAGAAGTAAGTCAAAGGGAGCTGAAGCTAAGAAGGAATTCACACCTTGGTGATACGGTATTAATTGATAATTATCATAGGGAGGTGACTGAAAAAGAGGAGAAAAATTTGTGTCCCACATTCAGTAATTTCTGATAACGTGGTGTGCAGCCCTGGCTTGTTGCATCACCTCATGTCTTGACAGGCAGTGATTTTCTTTTGACTGTGCAACAACATATAAATACATTATATAAATTACACAATATGTGTAAGAAAAATACAGATGCATGTACTATGAATATATTGAGCCTTCCCAAAGTTATGTCAGAGTGGATGCCAGACACCGTGTGGGATGAGTGCCTTTCCCTGGGCTGTATTCAGGAGACAAGAGGCTTTCTTGTTACAAGTCTGCTAATGGCAGAAAATAAATCATTGTACTGGGGGTGCTTGGTCATCTGGTGAAGATATCTGGTGCTCAGCTTTTGAACCTTTAGGACTGTAGATTTTGGTATTTCCCTTCATTCACCTGAGGCCCCTACCCCCCAGCAGGAGCATCAATCACAGGAAGCCAGGCAGCCTGTACTGTTGAAATCATCAAAGCCATTCCTTCTTGTGGTCACCTCTAATCTGCTCAAGGTTTCCTAGCCCCATGTGTGTTTAATGAACAAATGAGTACATTTGTTTAGAATCAAAACAACAGACTACATATTGTGTGCTGGGGTGGCAGCACAGTGATTAATCAAATTCCTCAGGCTGCAAACTGACAGCTTTTTTTTTTTCAATTCCCACAGACCTTCTGAAGGGGAGAAATGAAGAGCTGAAACCAGACCATTACCTCCGCAAAAGCCCCTCCCTGGAATCCCTGAGCAAACCCCCGATGGCCTTCAGCAGCAGGATGCTTTCCTCTTCCCCCAGCTGCTTGAAACCCCAAAGCAAACTCAGGTACCAGCCCAGTTTCCTGGGAAAAACAGGACAGACCAACAGCATGACCTGGCAGCAAGAGAAATATTTTAATCTGAAGCACCCTGTCTTCAGAGCAGACTCTGCTGGCCGGCCTTGGGGAATTACCAGGTTCTGTCAGATCCAGATATCAAAATTCAGATTGTAATAATCACAGTTATCTGTAAGATGAGAAATGAGGAAATGAGGATAGCAAGCTTTCAGGAGCTGCTGAGTTGTCCACAAGACTTCCATCATGCGTACTTGTGGTCAGCCCTCATTATCTTTCTGTCATTTTGCATGCTGTGGTGAGCTAAAAACCAAAGGCTCTGAGGCCTAAAAGAAGTTGGAAACATAATTTTCTTCTCTTGAGAAAAAAACATGTATTTTCCTCTGATCCCCACCATTATTTCCACCAGTAGAAGCTGTAGAGTGGAGACAATGTGGGTGTTTTGATTGTTGGCCTTTAAATGTCCTTAGCTTTCACATCTTTCATCTTATTCAAGAACTCATTCTGCAGCAGCTAAGCTGGGTGTGAATTTCTGTTACAGAATCTTTAGGCAGTTTCTTTCAATTTTACACCCTAAATCCTGGTTTTCAATACATAAAATAAAGAGATTACTTGAAAATTGTGTAAGTTAAGCTGATGAAAATAAGAGCAGAAATGTTTGATTAACACACACCACTGGATATCCACAGGTTCTGTTTTTTCAGCTCTGTGTGTGCAGTGACACCACCTGAATTTGCCTCGTGTAAAGGAAAATACTAAATGCCAGCTCCAAAAGCTAATTCAGTTTGGGTTATGTTCATGTTCTGTGCTGCCATTCTGCTTTGTCATATGGCTATTATTTACAAAGTGATAAAAATTCAGAGATTTCAGGTGTATTTATTGTCTTCTCCCTTTTTTCCCTGGTTTAGTGTGGAGAGAAAGGACCCCCTGGCAGCCCTGGCTCGGGAGTACGGGGGTTCCAAGAGGAATGCTTTGTTGAAATGGTGCCAAAAGAAGACTGAAGGTTACCAGGTAAGGGAATAGGTACCTTCCTACTTAAATCACTTTCCTATAGGTTTGCAGTAAGCAGTGTCACTTCAAAGAAATATGAATATTACTGTATTTTGATTTTTGCGTGTTTACTTCCATGAGATGTTTCCATCCTCTTCCTTCAGATTTCTCTAACACTGCAGTCCCCACTATTGCATTGTCACAAGTAATTTGTATACAAACCCCAAAATATTTACTGCACCAAAGGTTGCTGATGGTGACAAACAGAGTGTCTATGTGCAGCAGCCTCAATTTGGCATCAGTTTTTGAAAATCCATACTAATATTTTTTTCTACAGGTTTCTGTGGGCAGTATATTATTGTCTGAGTTTTTTCTTTAGTCCTGTCTGCAAAGCCAAAGAAATATTTCATCGTGTGGCCTTGACCAAATGAAGTTTGCACCTTGATGTTACAAAGACTGCCTGAGGCTGTCTCATTTCTTTGCAGAGTGATTTTCACTGTTAAACAGGATAATGCTTTGTCCAGGTCTTGCCTGGCCGTTGCTGTGCTTGCCTGGCTCGTGCTGGTGTGCAGTTGGGTCAAACCTTTGGTTCTGTAAGGAAGGCAGTTACTGACAATATTTCATCCTGTGATAGGGACTGGGTGTGCAGGAAAGTCTTGGTTTGGTATAATGTTGGGAGTTTTCTTTCTTAAGAATAATATTGTTTGTTACTTGGAGCAGAAGACAAAAGCAGTTATCACCACATGGTGTGCACCCCGGAGCAAGTCTCTAATAAAAGCAGACTCCATCTTTTAAAGTCAATAATAAAATTTTTTTTCCTTCCCAACCAGCTCTTTATGAAGCATTAGCTGCAGGGTGCAGGAGTTTGGGAGAGAAGACAGTAGCTTTCCTTGCAGTTGTTTCCTAGCACTGGTGTGCTCATCTGGCTTGCAGCAGTTTCCCAGAAGGAAGGCATTGGAGAAGGCTCTTGACTTCAGACACAGCTTAGAAAGAATAAGGCCAGGATTAGTGTTTAGCCTCCAGTTCTGTGATACTGAAGGCTGCAGTGCTGACTGTGTGTTCTATGCTGTGTTGATTTATTTTATATCTCCTCTACTGAAATTCTCCTGGGCTTGGATTTGAAAGGATGTGGGAACATTCCCGTGCCGTCCTCAGAAAACAATTAATGAAATACAATTTTTCCAAGTCTAACTTCTGTTAAGCCAGCAAACCCTTCTCTCAAGTACCATTTTCTCCTGGCAGTGTTGCCCTTTTTTGTTTGAAATGGCGCCTGTGGTGAGCTTCCTCCACTCTCTTAAAACAATCTAACTCTGATGAGTTCACTGTTAGAAGTGTTCTCTGAGCATCAGCCTGTAGGTTTCTTTCTCTGATTCGCACCCAAGTTTGACTAAATGAATTTAGTCAATTAGAAATAATTGACTTTAGAAATAATTATGTGGCTTAGCAAATATGGAGGCCCGTGTGACATCTCAGGGTAGATATTAAAGTCAGAAGAACCAAGGCCCAATCACAGTATTGATTTATGGTGAAAATTTTGCCTCTCTGTCTTCACTGCTTTGTTTAGAGGGATTCTCTCTTGGACATTCTTCCTCAGCTTCTCATTCCCATTGCACTCTTTGCTGTGCATTCACTAACTCCTCATGAACTTGCTTTTCCCAGACCCTTGCACTCCCATGCTAAGGCTGATGTTAAGCTCCACAGGGAGTTTTTATCATTCTTGAGTACAAGAAATGGAGTAAAGAACGTCATCCTCCTTCCTGCCTCAGCCACTGCGAGGGTGGAATGAGGTAATGAACTCCACAGAGCAGAACCCTGATGACGTGCATGAGTTCTTTTCCAGAGATAACAGCCCTGTCTGTGAGGCATCATCTGTGCAAATTCCAGGATAATCTGCCATGTAATTCCTCACATGAAGCCCAGAACCAGGGAGAAGTTTGGATGCAAATCTTTTCAGCCCTGTGACACAGTAGAATGAGAGCATAAAAAACTTGCTGCTTGGCTGCCTAACTTCTGTTTTCAGTGGCGAAATGTGTGATAGCAGTTCCTCATCTGAGCTGGGGGCGAAGAGGGGGATTCCTTTCTGTTTAAGTTATGATTCCATTAAGCAGTATGAGCAAAATGCATTAGAGTAACTGATACTCGCAGTAGAAGCTATTCCCCATGTCCCAGCTTCCCTGAGGAAAGCTGGATTAGTGACCTAGGAAGGTATCTAGGGATGAGACCTAAGGACCACACACGAGACTCCACTTTTTAAATGCTTTAATTCACACAAAACTTAATGCTGTAGATTGAAATTGTTATCCTGCTCCTGGCAAATATAGCATGATTTAGTTTAATTTAGTTTAAGATCAAGTCCAACCATAAACTATCCTTGCATGGACTACAGTGGGAACATTCCCTGGCTTTGAACTTCAGCGTGTTCCCCAGGAGGCAATCTCATAAAACAAACCAGGGACACTGGGGTGAGTTGGGAGAAGTGCAACACAAATTAGTAGTGGCCTGGAGGGTTTTGTTTGCTTTTTAAAAAAAGAAATGGCATGAGTTTACAGTAACTGAGGGGAAACATGAAAGCATCTGTGTTTCTGTAATTGGCTATGTCAATTCTAAGATCCTTATTTAAACAGTGATTTGATATCAAAAAGATATGCACACTAAGGAGAAAGAGTATTGGGAACATGAAAACAGAATCACTAGAGTGAAAATAAAGTGGAAGTTCAGTTTAATGACTATGAGAAAAGAATGTGAAAGTGGGATTGCATAAACCGTGCCATGACAGATCATATTATTTCAATTGTCATGTTTTGGTGCCCAGATGAATGTTATCTGGCATTTTGGCCGTTGATTCTGAATAACTATGCAGAGGAGGTGCAAAAAAAGTCCCAGTAGTAACAAGAATTGTGGTGAAATCAGGCTTTGGGCTCAGTGTCTTTGTGCAGAACTTCCTGGTGGAAAATCCCCACCTTAAAAACCGAATCTAATGTGTGGTTCCGTGTAAGAATTGTGCACTGGCACAGGCTCTTTTCTGCCAGCCATACACAGGCTGTTCCTTCTGCCTCTCTGAGTTCGTTGACATCATGGTGTGTAATGTAGGGCCACGAGGTGACCAGGCTTGAGAAATGCTTTTGTGGCTCTGAAACTCATTTACCACAAGTCCTTTAAACCACAAAGCCTGCTGAGAGTATGCTATTTGTGTTAAAATAGCTTTTTCTCTGTTCTCTTGTGGGTTTTTTCCCATCTATTTAAAAAATGATACATCCTAGCAGCAGTATGAAGTAGGAATTGGGTACCTCTTCTCTAACAGGCTCAGTTCCTGTGAGCTGGAACTCCTGGAAGCTGCTGAGAATCATTCTTGTTGCATTATCACCTTCCATAATCATGTCATTAGTGACTGTGGTGTCATTTAAGTGCCCTGATTCTCTTTGCTCTCTGTGGAGACCGTTTGTCAAGGGGCCAAACCTCTCTAGAATAAAGTCTATTGCTATTCATGGATGCATTGTGAAAACAGAGAACTTTTAACCCATGATCATTAGAATTGAGGATTATTGTTTCTGCCACACACATTCCCCCCAGAGGGGAAGGAATTGGTACCATGTTAATGAATATGGTTTGCTTAAAAGAACTATTTTCATGCTCTTTCCAACCACTACACACCCTTCCTGTGGCACAGAGAAAAAGAGGATCTGAGACTGGCTCTTTCCTCCAGTGCATATTCGTGGTTATTCTTTTGTTCAAAGTTATGTTTGGTTTAACAGGAGCTATTTAGGATCCACCACTTGTTGAAGATCCACCACCTCTTACAGTAAAGCTGTGTAGTTGTTTTAGGTAGAAGAATGCTAAACAGGAGGAGACAAGGAGTGCCCTAGAACTGATAAAGGGAAACGGCAGCTGTACCTCTGAAGATGTTTATGTTTCATGTACTCCTGAGCTGTGCTTTCAAGCCATTGCATTGTATCACCTCCCTGTGGCAGTGTCAGTGCCCCAGCTATGGATCAGGGCAGCTCTTCATGGAGCAGAGATACAAAAGCTTAGGGAGGAAAATAAAGCTGTTGCAGTATTTGCTGCTTGTCAAGTAATTATAGCAAGAGACCGCTCGACTGGTGGTTTGGCAGTGGGTGTAATATAAAGCTCTTTATCCTTTTGTATTCAGTTTAAACTAAGGCTAATACCAGCTTTTTGTTTATGAATTTGTGGCTTTCTTTTTCTCACAGGAATTTGCATTCCTTTTCCTTTTATGCTAGGCAGTATTTCCTCCAAACCCTCCTTGTTCTCAAGCCCTATTCCATGTTGTTAGCCCCTGCTTTTTCTGATGCTTTTTTGCCTTGTTTGCTGGCTGGCTGAGATCCAGCACGGATTAAGTGTGACCCAAAGATGCACAAAGATGGACATAACAGATTCCCTTTGGTCAGGTGGTCATGGGACCATTCTCCTTTGGGAGATGGACTCTGCTGGGTCACACAGCCAGGATGGCAATTTTTGGACTGCTGATGCATCAAGCAGGTGCATTCCTGGGGCTGCACTTTGTGAGGACCTGCTTTATAGGAGATCCCAAAGCTCCTTCGTGGCTGGTTGTACTTCAGCACGTCTGTGCTTGAAGATTTCTTCTTTATTCTGGAAAACAAGGGTTATATTTAGAAACAAGAAGTCTGTTACTTCGTTGTATGTCATTAGTGTGAGGAGTTGACATTCTCTGTCTACTTAAGCATTAATCTTTTCCAACTGTCTGCTGAGCATTCTGCCTCACAGGCATCATCTTGGACTGCAGAGAGTGAACAGAGCTGTGTAAATAATGTAAAAAAATATATATATATAAAATGTGTAAATGCTACCACGGTCCTCAGGGTTGGTGCTCAGGCTGGCAGTTCCAGCAAAGTTGGTTCTTCACCAGAATTAGAGCTGAATGGGACAAAACCCAGGATCACCCCTCTGAACCCGGTCAGAATGTCGTTCCTGGGACTTGGCTCGCTCAAACACTTCCTTTGACACCAATATAATGGAGCTTAGTTTTAAAGCCTTGAGAATCCCAGCACAGCTGTGCCCTGTCCTAAGGAAATATGGAAGAGAACCCACTGGTTTCTTAATCACCAGATGTGCACTTCCTACATTACATTTTGTGTTTGCATCAAAAGTTAGCCTAAAACTGTTCCAGTACATTTCCAAATTGTATCAGTCTCTCTCTCAGGTTTCTGTCTAAACTAACCAGGTTTCTATCTAAATATGTCACTGCTCATGAGAAGGAGGTAGGCCGTGGCATTGCCTAATTCAGCAGCAGCACTGAGGAGCAGATGAACAGGTTCACTTTTCTAAGCAAGGAGCTAAATCCCAGCTGCTGTTCTGCACAGTTTATGTGCAGCTTGGAGAGGCTGGAATTCCCACAGTACTGTGGCATTGTGAAGATTAACAGCAAAACAAATAACTCCTGGGCTGTGTGATGTGGGCGAAGAAAAACACTGCACAAAACCCCTCCAGATCTGCATGGCAGCCATCCATTCATTGAGAGTTCATGGCAGAGTCTCTGTTCTGGGCAGGGCTGGGGAGATTTCCCTTGTGCCACACCAACCTGTGTGCCTGAGATCAGAGCCTGCTGAGCCAGCAGGAAAAAGCATTGAGTCACGCCAGTAACTCAGCCAAGTTTGCTCTGGTGAACAATGGCACGTCCCCTGAAGTCCCAGCGCCAGCCCCTCTCTCCTGAGAGGCTGCAGAAGCTTACAGAGCCCACAGCACTTGTTGCATTTTGACATTTAGAAGCAGGATATATGAGCAATGGGTTTTTCCCAGAAGTTATTCGTATATTCTGTGAGCTTCTGATGAAAAATCTGGCTCTCTCTGTGTTTCTCTGATCTTTGGTGAAGAGGAGGATGTTGACTTTTCCTATCTGTACAAAAGTTGAAAGGAGTTTTGCTAATAGATCTTGAGATAGGAGAGATTTTCCTGGGTTTAAATAAAAATCGACAGTACATTGGTGAGGAATTCTGCTCCCAAGTCTCCTATGGACCATCTTTGTGACTTTGTTAGTCTTACACTCTAGCATTGCCGTGATCTTCCTAGCAGTTAAAATATAGGTCGCAGAACCATATAATTGGGTGTAAATGTCAGTAATATTTGGAAAGATGCTCTGATAAAAAGGGCAATCTTGAGAGATTTTAATTCATGAAAATACAGGCTGAAAATGTCAAGATAGTCCCAGTTTTTTTCCAGAATCAGAGGCTGCTGGCCAGAGCCTGCTGAGCAAGCAAAAAAAAAGTTATTTTCCTAAATAAAAATACTTATGGCTGGATGTGTATGAGCAGTTTCTCTGTGTGTCCCAGCTGGACCCAAGGTTGGTGTCTGGAATTAAAATGCAGCAGCTGAATCTTGGCATGTGGGGAATAACCAGGTTGATGACCAGTGTGCAAACCCCTTTTCTCAGTGATGCCAGTGCACAAACGTGCTTCCCCAGCAGAGCCAAATAACTTGAGCCAAGCTCTGCCTTTTTTCACATAGAGGGCTTTGTCCTATAAACAAATACAAGTGTCTTGATTGGAGGGATAAAATAAATGCAGCTCTCTCATGTGTAACTTTCTATCCTGCTGGGTAATTTTAAAAATAGCATTTACATTCTGTCCATCCCAAAGTCCAAGACGCTTCCCTTGTGTTGCCTGGATGCACTGACAATCAGTGAGAACACTGAATTGATTGGTCACCAGCTGGAACAGCTCCAGACTGGGAATTTAACTGGCAGACAGCTGGGCCCTGCTGCTGGTCCACCAGTAACCTTTGCTGGTGGGACCTCTCCCCACCTTGTTTCCATCCTCTCCCCTGAGCCCTGCAGTCTGCAGCCTGCCCCTCTGCCCAGGAATTCCAGGACATGCCTAATCTCTGAATTCTCAATCCGGATAATGAGAAAGAGCTGTGGGAGCAGCCAGTGTGGTCATTAGCAATTCTGCACCAGGGCTCCAGGCAGGAAGTAGCTGTGCTGCTGTCTTGGACACAGAGCGGAGCTAATTCCTCCCTCCCCTCCTCCCCAGAGTATCTGTGTGGTCCTTGGAGCTGTGCTGCTGCATCTTCACTGCTGCAGCCTTGGGAATGCAGGGTCTCAGCCCAGTCTGTTTCTTCTCTGTGGCATTCAGCAGTGGTGTCATTTATAGGAGCTGGTGAGAAAACTGATGGAAGTGGCAGTTGTGTGGCAAGCAGGGAGTTGCCTTTCAGCCAGTGAGCATAGCAAGGGTCCTTTAGGCTGAGGAGCACAAGAGACATGCAGAGCAAAGCCCAGAACTCATCAATATCTGATGGGATTCTCACAAGAGGGAGAACTCCTTAGTCCCTGGTCTTGCTGGGTAATCCACCTCTGCCTCTCCAGACAGAGCTGGCTCTTGCTCTGCCTTCTCACGGAATGTGAGTGGTGGAAATCACAGAAATACCAGTCACACTTGATAAATATCTTTTGTCACCATTACCTCATCTCTGAAATGACCCAGACACATCCGTAAAATTGCTTCTGCTTAGACTAGCTCTCATTTGGTCCTGTATGATGGTGTAACAAACAACCAGCTCCCTGTAAACTCAGTTTTATACATTTTCTCTCCCTCATGCAAAGCAATAAATCAAGACCCAAACAGAGGAATATGTACAAGCCCCTGTAACTTTACTAACCTTTAGTGAGACCTTTGAAGTAGGTGACTTCTAGTAATGAGGATGTTGTCGTGGGGTTATTTACATTCAAAACATCTCACATTATTTGCTAGGAAAGGTTCAAATTCATCCACTGTGTGTTACACGCTGTGCCAGCAGCTACTCCCAGCCCTTGCTCACTAGAACTTGTTTTCATTGTAAAAAGTCAGTCTTTGTATGTAAAAATGCAAATAAAAAGGAGCAATAGACCTGAAGGCACAAATAGAGCTCTTTGGTTACTCACTGTATGGTTGCTGGGATGCTTTCAGTGTCAGTGGGATCTTGCCTTGCAAGCAAAGGAAAGGGAAGGTTCCATAATTACTTTATCACTATTATCTTACCTGTCTCCCATTTGCTACTACTTTCATTTTTTATTCTCATGGAAACTTCAGCTGTTTCAGCACTGCCTCTCTCTTGTAACCACACTAACCAGAACTAAGCTGCCTTGGGGAGGACATGAAGCACAGGAAGAAAGAGCTGAGTTTGAAGAGTGCACGGATCATTTTAGAATGGCTTTACAATTTACTCTGAATGATGTCAGTAGGACAGCTCCTTTCCAGATGAGCTTGTTTAAACCACAGAATTTTAGAGAGCATCATTCCACCTATTCTTGCCAGTCTGCCTCAGGTAGGAAAGTTAATATAAGAAAATTGGATCTTGCCTAACTTTTACCAAAATCTTCTCTGGCTTTTGAGACTGAAGTAGTTGGGAGCTGAAACATCTTTGTGTAGGATGCATAATAGCCTTTTTCAATTTCCTCTATTTAAATGTCTCTGCTCCATGTGAATTCTGTAGCAAATTGATGTTTGATGCTTTTGCAAAAAAAAAAAAAATACAGCCATAAATCCTCTAATATCTTGTCTTTGCTAAAGGGCTCATTAACTCACACTTACTGAAGCAAATGATGAGTGGTAAACCCAAAGCAGCACCTGTGGCAGCAGTGGAGGAAGGAGCAAACAACCTAGAAATGTGATGGGAAGCAGGGATTCTTTATAAAAAGAAATATAGTAAATGGCATGGCTTTTAAAGAGCTGGCATCAGTTCCTTTTCAGTTCGCAGTGCTGTCATTACATGATTTAACTGCATTTTCAGGGAGCATTTTGTGATCTGAGCTCTGTTGTTCCATGCACGTGTAATCAGCAATAAGATGCATGGCTTACTGACCTGCTGAGAGAAGCATTAGAAATATGAATTATGGGATAGAAACACAAAGTTTCAAAGAAATTTAAAGCAATTCTTACGGAGACTGCAGTTGCCTGAACCATTTGAGCCAGGGATATTAATACAGCCTGGAGGGTAGGAGGTCACCTGGCTTCCTTCCCAGTCTTGGCTACCCACTTAATCTCCATACAATACACAGCACTGCTGGTTTGATTTCTTCTAATCAAAAGGCATTACTTTATTCTGTATTCCATTTAAAAGAAAAAGATGGGTAAGAGAATTCAGCAAGGCTCCTGGCAGTAGGTGGACTCAGTGTGATATGCAAATCACTTCAGACTTGCAGCTCCCCATTGAGAATAGCTTCGTGCAATTGTCATCTGGCTGCACCCTGCAATTATGGAAGAATCCAGGCAGCCTTTAATTTCAGGCATTCATGCCTTTCATCCCTGTTAACTGGACCTGACCACACTTCCCATTCACCCCTATTTCCAGTAGATTGCCCAGATGTTTCGTATCTTTGCTGGAGTGTTTCAGATGAACTGGAGTGTTTTGGTTGTTTAGAAGGCTCAGTCATGCTAAAAGGAGCCATCCTTCCCTCATGTTGCTTTTTAGGGAGTGTTTAGAACTTGCCCACTCAGAACTTGAAGATTCCTATGAATAGAACCCCTTTGGCTGAACCCTGTTAACCTGGCCCCAGCCAATTAGGGTGTAATAAATCAGATTAGATCTGCAGTTTCGTGCAGCTGTCATTAAGGATGGGTCAGTTTGGGTCCTCTTTGGAAGTTGCCTTTTGAGGTACCTTGATCCATTTTGCATTGGAAAGGTCAGAGTTCAGATGTGCAGAGCTGTGGCTCCTGCTCAGACGTGTGTTTAAATATATCCACTTAAAAACACTGAGCTGTTCCAGAGGAGCTGTGGGGGTCTGGGTAGTGATGAGCTGGAGGGACAGCAGGAAGCTGAGCCACTTGAGGGAGAGCTGCTGTTATAAACAAGGCAATTCCCTTTTATCTAGTCAATATATTTATTTCAAAGTGTTTAAGTTTATATTCTGCATGGGCTGAACCTCCATGATCAGCCACCCTGGCAGGTTCCTGGCATGCCACTCCATACCAGAGACCTGGGAGAGGCAGGAGGGGCTGTTGGATGCTGAGGGAAGGGTGGGAATAATGATGCTCAGGTCGTATTTATTGCAGGCATTCTTCCACAGAGTTCCAGGCTAGCTTCAAGCTGATTCATGTCTGTAATTGGTAATTCTGGGTCTCAGGGAGAAAATTGTGACTCAGAGAGCCATTGCTGTGGGCACAGCAACAAGTGCATAGTGGGAATATCTTGTATCAGGGTTTTAACGTGCTCAGACTGTAATGAAGAGTGCATGATGTCATTGTTGCTTTTTGCTTGGAGTCAAAGATCGAGTGAAATCTAATGGGGTGGTGTTTTTTTCCTCAGACAAACAAGGAACTGTTTTTAGTGAGAACGGATCACACAGATTTCCCTGGGTGTCTTTCCTGTGGCTCTCTGAGGGCTCTGTTATCTGCAGGCAAAGGTTCTGCTCCCGGGATGGGGGCTAGGGTCAATCACTTCCAGGTGCTTTGTGTCTTTTAGGCTTGACCTGACACTAATATCCTAGACTGTACATTTGTTATCTGATTAACATCGCCTGGATATTTCTTTTTTAAATTTTATTTAATGTTCATAGAAACAAACCCTACGGGGCACTTTGGTACTTTGATAGCTGTGCTCCCTGGTGTGCTCCCACATCCCAGTCTCTGAACATTCCCAGTGCCTGCAGAGGAGTTCACTCGTGAGCCTGAAGAGAATTAAGTGTTTTCACTGATTGGTGGCACTGCAGGTGTGCTGAGGACAGGCCCTGGGGTACCTGTGACCACAGGATGTGCTGTGGCCACGTGACAGCAAATTTTTTCCCCCTTCCTGGTGAATGCTGCAACTCAGTTTGATCTGAGTCCCTACTCCATTTTCCCATTTCTCCCTGCCCTCATTCTGATGGTGCCTCTTCCTCCTGAGTGGTGCCATCCTTCCTGGGTGTCTCATGAGAAGCCACGAGCAGTTTTTCAGAGCTCGGGGTGGGGGTTCTGCTGTGAGCACACTGGGACAAAGAAATCAGCCTCCTGCAGCTTGGGATTGTGCATTAACAACCAGCATGGACACAAATAGCTCCCATATATTCAGGGGCTGTGTGTTGAGGAATAAGGAGAGAGGTGTGGCAGCAAGACTGAGACGAGTTCCGCTGCCAAAGTAATCAAGAGAAGGGAATAGTTTCCGAGGTGTTCATTCCCTAAATTGTTTTCCTTTTTTTTTTTTTTTAAAATGGCTTCAGGGGAGCCAGAGATCTTCCGAGAAATCAGGGTTGTCTCTATTTTGACTTAATTCCTCTTGGTGTGGTGGAGTGGGGAGGTATTACAAATAAAGCTGCAGTGTAGCAAAACACAGATCACTTTTCATCTACCATGTCCTTATATCCCAAACCGAAAAGTTTCTAACACAGAAGCCAAGATGAAGTGCCAGGCAGAGGGGTTTATACTGTGTGTGAAATGGAAATGCCTTTGTTTAGAGAAAAAAAATCCCCGAAATTCATTGATTCTTGTTAGATGTGAAAATGGAACCAAGTGAGCTTGAGTATGCCTAGGTATTTGTTACTGTACTGAGAACTGAACAGTTGGGATGAACCTTTGAACGTTTGTTTTGGGTTTGCATTTAGGACAAAAATTCAGATTTGAGTTCGTTTTGGCTGTTGATTGTGGCAAACCACTTTGCAACAGATTTCATCTGTGGTTCAAATATGGTCAGCAGAGCCCCATCCTTGAACTTTTGGCTTGTTTATAAGACTTAGAACCAAAAGTTTCTGAGGATGACTGTCTGTACGATGCTGTTGGGGAGGTGAGGGTTTTTGGACCTAGTTCTGATTGTTGTAGACATTAGCACTTTTTATCTGTAGATAACTGTGATTTGGGAAGAGGAGAAGAGTTTTAGGTGTATTTAAAATTACAAAGGTAAGTAACATTATTAAACTGATGCTGGGATAGTGAAACACTGTGTGAAGGAGCAGTTTTGTATCTCACGTCTCATAATAGCATCATGAAAATGAGGATAGATACAACGTTCCCACACAAACAAGCCTTGCCTTTTTGTCTAGTCCTGTTGCTTAACTAAGGCTCTGTTTGTTCCTGTTTCCATGGCCTTTGGCAGAGGGGAGGAACAACCTCCATTTTCCATTCCTATCCTACAATATAAAATGAGAATATTGGCGTTTGATGATAGGCTATTTGCTGATAAAACATACTGGCCTCAGTAAAAACACTTCTGTAACTTGGCAGTCAGTCCTTTCCCACTAACTGCAGATTGATAAATAGAAAGGAACTTGTTTGTCTGAAACTTGGAGAAAGCAGAATAATCCAGCTCAGCCATTTCCATGCACACAAAGTTGGACTTCCACGGTGCAGCTTTATGGAATAGGCATTGCCAAGGCAGCTTTCAGAGCAAATTATTTTTTTTCTTGTGATGGTGTTCAGCCAGTGCCTCAATTTTGTATTATCTCCACTGACAGATGTTAACAGAGCCCAGTACAACGTGGTGGCTGGTGCAGTGTGGGGATGTCAGCTGCTTTCTGAGCCCGTTAGAGGTGTAGATTTATTACAGCCAGAGTATTGTAACCTGGAATATTCTGTACTGCTTCAATCTGAGTCATGTTTGGTTATGGACATTTATTACTAATTTGAAATCCTGTCTGAGTGGACCAAGTCCAGGTTGGATAACTAATCAGGGAGGCATCAGAAGCAAGGAGCACATGCTGAAATAATTCCTGTCTGGGTTTTAGTGTGTCTGCATCAGCTGTTACATGAGATGCAGTGAAAGCCTTGTCTTTGGGGGAGTCTTGAAAGAAGCCAGGAAATAGCTAAATAAAGAGAACAAAGGGGCAGGGAGTGTGAACTGAAGCTGAGCACCCAGGAGGATGTGGCTGCTGAGAAGGGTTGGAGGTGACTGCACACCTGCTGTGGTGTGGGAGATGGTGCAGCTCCGTGGAGCCCCAGAGCCTCCCTGCTCTGGCAGCTCTTACCCTTTATCACTGTTCTGTTTTGAGCTGGCATTTGGAACCACAGCTGCTACTACAGCAGCAAGACGTAGCCATGGGAAGTCCTTAGTGTGCTGGTGGGGCCACTCAGGGCCAACAGGAGCATCAGAAAGGTCCCCTTGTTCACAGGAGCAGGACTGGGCCACGGGCCTGTTTTAACTGCAGCTGTGCCCCATGAGAGCATCCCAGGGAAAAACCCTGAGTGCACTCAGTACCCCCAGAAATCTTGTATTTTTAAAGTAGTTCTCTGCAGATGGGCTGACTTTAAAATACCATTTTCTGTTTCTGCAGTCACTGTAACCCCCATGGTTCTCAACCTCAGCTGTCACGAGCAGGGAAACTGGGCTTGCTCTGTGCACCTGAGTGCAGCTTTGTAGTAGGAGATGTGGCTGGCAAAGAACAATCCAAATGTCTAGAAACAAGGGGAGGAAGATATTTTTTGTCCATATAAACTCCCAACTCTATTAGATTATTTCTTTCCAAACATTTTTCACCTCCCTCCTTCTGGAGCTGGCAGTGGTGGGAGTGTCACCACAGATATTTCCAGCTCAGCTCTGGGGTTTTTGTTCCATGGCTGCATAAAAACTATTGTTTGGGGAATTTTTTTGTCATGTAGCACTGTTCAAGGATGGCTCGTGTTTTCTCTTACAGAATATTGATATTACCAACTTCAGCAGCAGCTGGAGTGACGGGCTGGCCTTCTGTGCTCTCCTGCACACGTATTTGCCTGCACATATTCCTTACCAGGAGCTCAACAGCCAGGACAAAGTAAGTTGTGTTGTACATTTGCAGAATTCACGGTGAACAGAATGGATGAAAAGGGGAAGGAAACCAACAGTGAACTCCCAGAGAGAAATGCTGGGTGAAGAGTCAGTGACAAACTGGCTGAGTCCAGCGAGTGCTGCAAATAAACTCAAAGGCAGTATCTATTACTGTAAGAATTATATCATGTACAGGAATGCCTTATGTTAGTTAACACCTCTGCAGAAACCTTTCACTCATAGTAAAGACAGAACTTCAGTGGATTTTTTCCCCAGTTGTAACCAGTGTAACCACAACAACCTCCTTGTCAAAAACAGAGGGTGTCACTCAGGCAGAAGTAGATGAGCTATTCAAAGACAAAGAACTTGTGAATGTGCCTGACTAATCCAAAAAAGAGTCTGTATGCAAGTATGGATTCCAGTGGTTTAGTTCTCCGATACACCTGCTCATTTAAACTTACTGATTAACCAGATGCAAGGAAAGATTCAGGAATAGTGCTTTGATGTTAATCCTTTTGGACTTTTATTTCTACAGAAGAGAAATCTGCTGTTGGCATTTCAAGCTGCTGAAAGTGTGGGCATCAAACCCAGCCTGGTGAGTAACCTTTCAGCAAGGGAACATTTGCTGCACACACCATCCCAACACCTTTCCTTGCTGCTGTGTGGCCAGTCAGTGACCTTGCCCTCAAAGTGTCACACAAGTGCTGGGGAAGGCTGCACCACCACCAGGAAGTTCACAGTGTTAGGAGAACTTCCAGAAAGAATTTGTAGAGTCAGAATTAATATAATTAGAAGGAATTAATATAATTTGAAGGAACTGCTGAAGGTCATCCAGTATTGAAATGAGGGTATGGATTATGTCCTCCTCTTGGATGCCAGCACCAGATTATTCATAGTTTTTGGACAGACTTGCCTGTTACACCATTTTGTTGCCTTTTGGTTTAGTGCTTTAAGAAACAGAAAGATAATTTGTTTGTTAAACTGTTCTAAAAACCTGTTCCAAACTTAACTATATGACAAGGGAGAGGGAAGTTTAATAGGAAGGGAAAACTATTATGGGGTTCATGAGCTAAATACAGAGGCAAAGAAGCAGCAACTTAAATGAAGTTACACAGAGAACTGATCTTTGCAGATGGGAGAAATCTTTCAGATTGTAGAACGCATTAACAAATTTCAGAATTGCACTTGGCCAGTGGATCATTCCAATGGCCCTTTAAGTACGTGGCTTTGAGGGGCTCTGGAGTGGAGGCAGAAGTGCTCAGTGGGTGCAGCTGCCCCGAGGAGCCGTGGTGGGGTGGCCTGAGCGTGCTGCTGTGTGTGTGCAGGAGCTCAGCGAGATGATGTACACGGACCGGCCCGACTGGCAGAGCGTGATGCAGTACGTGGCCCAGATTTACAAGTACTTCGAGACCTGAGCTGCAGAGCAAGAGCTGGACAGAAGTGGGGAAGAGAACAAAGAATGCTACAGATGCACTCGATCACTTTAAAAACCTGCTTGCTCCTCTTCCACAACCAACCTAAGCTCTTAGTGTGAAAGGAAGCTCTTCTGTAGTTTTGATTCCATCTGGGACTGCAACCAGATAACTCCCTGTTGTCCATCTTTGCAAACCAAATTCGTTGGTAAGTTTACTCCCACGTGGAAATGGCAAAGCATTTTCAAGCACACCTGGGATATTTCTGAAGAGGATCCCTTGGGCTGACAACGTTTGCCTCGACAGGAGACCTACTACACAATGAAGTTCAAAGTCAATGTGGACTATGCTGGCACTCAAGGGAGGCTGGGAGATTAATATTAGTACAAAAGCTCATAAAAATGCTCTTGTTGCCAAAACATGCTTAACTCATCCCAAGTACATGTTGTTTTCTTGCCCCCATGTATTTTATAAAACACCTTGACAGATGCACTTAAGTTGTAGAGCCTTAACCTGAGTTACTCTCACACATCTCACCCAGTAACTGCACTAATTTACTCATAGCATAACCAGCAGGGTGATAACAGGATCATTTGTAACTCAGAAACCGCCCTCTGTTCATCACCAGTTAGTGAAATAACTCCAAAAGATCCTGTTAGGTGCTGGAACTTCATTTCAGCTCAAACAGAAGTAATCTCTGTGAGGAAAAATAGGTTTGTTCCTCCAAGTTCATTACTTGATTACTCTGGGAAGCCAGAGCTCGGTTTCCCGGCTGACTGTGCAGGCACAGTTATCACAGGAACATTGCAAATGCAATTTAATAGCTTTAGTTTGGAAGGTGCCAGTAATCACGTGAGCAATACAGTGACATCTCATATTTTATGTGGAGTGAGTGGAGTAACTTCTTCCTTCTGTATTGCTCCAGTCTAGTCAGCACAGCGATGTCATTGGTGCCTAGAGGCAGGAATCTAGAGACAGCCTGTGCCCTGGGCCATGAAATACAATCCATAGGGCACTGCTACATGCTTGGAAATGATGTTATCCTGTAAAGGAACACAGTCATATATCAGTACCAATGAAAGTTGCAACTCCACAAATTACAAGCAGCATAACTGGAACCCGTCTGTGTGTCTCTGAAATCAGGCGCCAGAGAGTGGCTTCCCACCTCAGTGATACTCTTAGGAAAATGTCTGATAGACACTGTTAAATGTCCATTATTCTGTTTCTCTTATTTCACCTGATGAAGTCAATTTTTGTGTTTGTCTCCAAGGATGGCAGGATCCAACAGGCTGCTGGATTTGTTCTAGGAGCAGGGCTGGGAGAGCGTGTGAAGGCTGCCTGGCTGCTTTAGGGCATGCTGGTAGGAGAAAGTTGCTGTTTAGTTAGTGTGTTTAACCCTGATGCTTTGTGGGCGTCAGTCCCAGGGAGCTGGGGATCATTTCTCTCTTACAGAAAATACCAGTGCTCACTGCTCCTACCTCCTGGAAAAAGGCTCACGAAATGGAAACAAGAGATTTTCACAGAACAAAATTGGTTTCAGGCTTTCGGGGGCTTTGCAGGTAGCTGATATCAGCCTCTGGCTTCCCCATAGTGCTTTGTTGTTTGATTTGATTTCACTTTGTAATGCTATTTAATTAATAAACAAGGTATTTCACACTTTGGCTTCCTCACAGCAAAATGCAGGATTCAGGAATAGATGGTAGAGCCCAGGGCCAAGGGAGTGCATTGAACAGGGAGGATGCTGGAGGAAGGCAGTGTGTGCCTGTTCTGCAGGAGGAGGAAATTATCAGTTACTCTGTTATTTAGAAATGTATTCTAATCCATTGCCCCTGGGAAAGTCCAATTCCAATCTTTGGAGAGGCTGTGTGATAAAAATGGACAGGGGAATGCACTGACAGTGCCCCTGCACGCTGGGTGTCATCCTGTGCTGTGAGAAAGCAGCTGAGTGCTGCCACAGGCAGTTCCTTGCAGGGCAGTCCTTTCCAGATGGAATTCACTCTCCAGGATTTCTCCGCACACTCTGCTCTCCAGAGAGAACCCAGGATGAGTTGCTCTCCGCGTTCTCAAATACAGGGTAAGATGGAAGAGGAAAATTCTGCTGAGCAGAGTTCCTTGAGGCGCTTGCACTGCAGAGCTCCATTGCCTCGTGGATGCAGCAGCTCTTTTCCCTGGAGGTGTCCCTTGGCAGGGATCCCAATTCTCCCCAGCGGGCTGTAGTTCAAAGCTGTAGTGAAGGCAGCACAGAAGATTCCATATTCCTCAGTGGGCTTTGGATCGGGCACTTGCAGGGATGAGAAAAACCCTTTTAATTCCCAGTGTCTGGTGAATGTCTCAAAGTCAGAGTAAATGATGTAGAACACGGAAATCTTAACCCTGTGGTCCCTGGAAGGGTGTCCAGTGTGGCTCAGTGTCCCCTGGCTGTGTGTTACCTCCTGGGTCAGCATCCTCTGCTCCGAGGGCTCTTCTGGCACTGCTGTCTCTCCAAGGCTGACTTTACCCTTACAGACCATTCTGTGGGGTCCAGCAGCTTCTTTGCCCCAAATGATTTGTGCCAAGCAATGTTTCTGTCATCTCTTTGCAGCTTGCACTCCCATGGCCCCCGGCAGCATAGACAAGCACTGATTCTACCCAATTCTAGTGGTATATTCCTACATTTTTTACTTAGCTAGGAGTTGAAGCGCAGAGTTGTAGTAGGGAAGAAGATACTCAGTTTTGCCTTTTCTTCAGTGTTACTGTTCAGTCCTCAAACCTGCAAAACATCTCATTTTGAAAAGCTGATACTTTGAGAGATGGTTTTCCAGATTATTTTTTAAAATTAAGGATATTGTTTATTTGTTCATTTAACTGTTAAAATATTGGGGGGGTCTTCCTTTTAAACCTTGCACAGTTACATTTCTAGACCTGGATTTTCACAGGTTGTTACTGTTTTTTTCACTCTGCCTTAGAATTCCAATATGAATTTAAATTTATCCTACTCAAGATGCTACAGACTGGTGTGGTTTTCAGAGACACTACAGGCCCTTGTAAGACATCTCAGACTGGAGCTGCAAAATTAAAGTTGAAGCTGCCTTTAAAGTTACAGAATTTAATAAAGTGTGATGGTTTTGGCCAAATTTAGGGGAAACGTCCAAGGGGAACGTCTCCTAAAAAGGAGATGCCACC
>WEIT01025423.1:83129-107882 GCA_013389985.1 Dryoscopus gambensis
CCCTCCGGCCCCCCAGGGCCGCGGGGAGCCCGGACATGGGCGTTCGGCCGGCCCGTGGCGTGTTGGTACCTGCGGGAGGGCGCCCGGTGGAAAGTCCCTTCTTCCCATGAGCAGCGCCTGCTCCTGGCGCTGGGCTCTCGCCATGGACACTGTGAAAACCACCTACATCGTGCTGGAGCTCATCATCGCCGTGCTCTCCATCGCTGGCAACGTGCTGGTCTGCTGGGCTGTGGCCATCAACAGCACGTTGAAGAACGCCACCAACTATTTCCTGGTGTCGCTGGCCGTGGCCGACATCGCCGTGGGGTTGTTGGCCATCCCTTTCGCCATCACCATCAGCATTGGGTTCCAGGTGGATTTTCACAGCTGCCTCTTCTTCGCCTGCTTCGTGCTGGTGCTGACCCAAAGCTCCATTTTCAGCTTGCTGGCGGTGGCCATCGACAGGTACCTGGCTATTAAGATCCCACTGAGGTAAGAGATTGGAGTGGGAGCGGGCGGCCACATTTCCTGACAGCCCGGGCTCTGATCTTCCTGCTCTTAGCGTGCAGGAACTTCTAATCTCTCATGCTACCCCAAAAGTCTTGCTGCTCACAGGTGATGAAAATAACAGAGGTTTTGCGTTCACTCGCTGCAGGAGTGGGATCAGTATCCCACCTCTTGCTTCAAAATACACCTGGAAGTTCAGTTTCTTGAGGGTGTTTGCCTTGGGAGGGTCAGTGGCTTCTCGGGGGGCCGTGCAGTGATGTAATGCTGTGTTTGGGGTGGTTGTGGCTCATCTGTGTAGGTATTTATACAGCTCCTTTATTGTGGTGCCCAGGCATCTCCCAGGTAATTAAATACAGGAGCAGCCACTCTTTCCTAATTCCCACTGTGAAAGGAGAAGGGGGAAGCAGAAAGATTCAAACGTCCGATTTTAGAGTTTTACAGTTCGGGGTCTCATCCAAGTGCAGCATCCAAAACCTGAATTGGTTTCCTTCTAATTCATGGGAATTGAATTACAACGGGGAAAAGCGTATGGAATATAAGTTACAGGCACCTCTCCAGTGAACTGGTGCAGCAGCTCCCTTAGGCTGGAGTGCACCAAAGCCCGGCTGAGCATTATGAACGACCTGAGCTTGTTCATCTCAGTCTCCTCCGTGTCTCAGTTGTCCTTCCCTGAGAATAAGACCTTGATGGAGCTCCCCCGGGAGCCCAGGACAGCTCCAGGGACTGGGCAGGAGCGGAGGCTGTGGGGAAGCAGGGCAGATGTGGCGCGGGGACCTCAGCTGAACTCCGGAAAGCCGCAGCTTTCCTGGATTCTGCTCGTCCCCGGCATCTCCCTTGCACGAGCAATTAAGTCGCCCTAAAACGACTTAAAAAAAACCCCAACCCTTTCACCCTGTTCTGGCACCTTGCATCGGAGACCTCCCATAGGTTGAGCAAACATTAATTAGTCATCGGGCAGAGGTGGAACAGCGTGGCTGTGTGTCATCGCAGCTCGGCGCGTGGAAATTCCGGGAGATGTCGAGTGAGAGGCAGCAGACCTGCAGCAGAGCGGGGCAGGGACAGGGACAGGTTGTTTCCAGCATCCCTGACCCTGTTTCTGACCCTCCCAGACACCCAGCCCGGCTCACAGACCCACCCTGGCCCCGGAAAATGCTTCGGTGTCTCTTCCATCCTTTCATTTGGGGTTTGCTCGGGCTCGGGCAGCGGCACAGCAGCAGCTACAGAAGCAGGTCAGATGTATAAGTTTCAGTTTAATCACACCCCTGGCCACAAGCTGTCAGGCAATAACTCTATTTTTGTACCACAAGCACTTTCTGCAGCTGAGGAAACTGCTGTGAGGGGTTTCTGCTCTGCTGGGATCTGGGGGGAAGCAGAGGATCAGAAATGCTCTGAGGGATCGTTCCTGTGCTTGCCGGAGGGAAGTGGCTTTGCCAACTGACAAAACAGCCAGTATTTCCTCCACTCTTTTTTCCCCAATCCTGGCCTTGGGCAGGTTTACTCGACTCTCCATCAGGGCAGTTCACCCCAGGGCAGTTTTGCCTTGCTTTGGGATTCTTTCCCAGCGTCGCTTTCCTCACCCCATCTCGCGCCAAATCTTTTATTCCATTTGCACAAACATCTTTATTCCTATGAGTGCTTGCAAGCTGCACACAAATGAAGACTGAGGAGTCCCATCCTGGGCCGGCTGAAGTGCAAAATTTGGATTAGACTCCATCTTGGCACTGAGGCCCATTTCAGTGCTCTCAGAAGGGACCAGCAAGTAAAAACTCCTTTCGAAGGAGGGGGGGTTCTCCCTGTGAGGAGAGCAGGACAAGGGACAGGCCACTGCCCCGGTGACAGGAGATCTAGGGACTGATGCTGAAAGGCTTTTTCAGTTGTACAGCCAAGATCAAAAGAGGGTAGAGGAGGTTATAAATCTACACAGGCAAAACCGCACCAGGGTTTTCCCAGCAAGGCTTGGGTAGAGTTTTCTCATTATTCCTGGGATGCTCCACAGCACTGCTGGCAGGGAAGGGAGAGAAACTTCTCCCACCTCCCTCTCTGGGCAGGAGCATGTGCCAGCTCTGGAAGCAGGGTTGTGCTGTGGGAACGGGAAGCTGGTCATCAGTTTCTAGGAATGGAGACTGTAGGAAAAGCTTTCCTCATTAAAACGCTCATTCTGGAGGCCAGTGCAGAGGCTGATACCAGGCCATGGAGTATTAAATGTCTAAGAAAATGATCTGTGCCCAGCCCCGTCCAGCAATTACAATAAATAACGAGGTTGTTGCAGAGCAGATGAGTGTCCCTGTCACATCCAGTGCTCCATCAGCTCCCTGTGGAAACCTCGGGAGGGACATTAAGGACTGCCTGTGCCACATTATTTAATACCCTTTCAGAGCTGTTTGAGAGGCTGGGCAGGCCTGTGGGCTGGGGTGCACAGCAGAACTCTGCATTACAGCCAGGCTAATAATGGATTTTTCAGCTCTGTGGCTGAACCAAAAAATCCCATGGGGAAGAGGAAAATTGTTCCAGTGAAACTAGAACAGCGATGTCGGGAGGTTTCAGTGAAGCAAAGTGATCCTGACCAACCTGGCAGATTTTGGGTTGAGTTGCCCAACCCTTCCGATGTGGCTGTGCTGCTCTTTGAGGTCAAGACCTCCTCACTGGGGAAGGAACTGACAATTTCTCATCTGGAGAATTGCAGAACAAAAATCTCATTTTAAAAATGGTGGTTTCGAACCCTCCCTCTTCTGGCTAAAAATATTTGCTGCGTTTGACTTGAAGCCATGAATTCTTTCTGTCCCTCGAAACTCGTAACTTTTTCTTGTTTGCTTTTGATGAATTTACTGTTTGTGGAGAAGCCCCCACCCACGCTGCCCATTCTGTGCAGCTGCAGCTCTGAGCCCTTCCCTGGGTCCCTTCTCCCTTGGCCATCCCCAGGATGCAGCTCCTTGTCCTCGGACACTCTGTCCCTGCCTCACTCCCCGCGCCCTCCTGGACGCTGCCACCCCCTGTGTGCCCATCCCCGTGCCCAGGGACACAGCTCCCTGCCAGCTCTCCTCTGCCAGCCTGGCTCCCCCACAGCACTTCCTGCTAGCAGAATATCCAAGCCAGGGAATCGAGCATCTCTCAGCAGCGGCAGCAGCAGCAAATCCGTCCTGCAGAGAGCAATTGGCACAGAGGCTTTTGCTCTCTGGCTTCCTCCGGGGCTGGATTTCACCCCACAGAAGTGATTTGTAGGTGGAATAAAACGGTTTCCTTTTATTTGCATTAACCCAAATCCTTTGGCGTGGCGAAGAATTGTAGGTACGGATGGATGCCTGGAACAAACGTGTCAGGGATTAGGGAGGGAGAAGAGGATCTGGATTTAGAGAGCGAAAGGAGAGTGAAACCCTGAGGAACACCACGCTGTGCGTGCCCCTGTCCTGCAGGACAGCGAATGTGCTGCTGCTGCCTGGCAAACATCCCAGCTAGGACCTGCCGAGGGAAGATGATCCTCAGTTCCCCGGGATTTGAGCTCATCTGCTGCTTGTCCTGGGTTTAGTTCTCTCCCATCTTCAGCTTCACCCCGAGCAGAAGCACAGGACTGATGTTGCAGGGAAGCTTTGCTGTGAGTTGGAGCAGGGTACCAGCCACATCCTCTCCCTTTCTGCACACCTTTGAGCCCTTGCTGCCCCTCCTGCGGCCAGAGGATCCTGTGTGGATTCCCAATCGGTTAATGGGATCAGGATCTGTTAATGGTGCTGCCCTGATCTGCCTCGGCTCCTGCCAGGCTCCCACAGGAGCTGCTGCCCCCCTTAGCTGTGACAGGGGGAAGGCAGCGGTGCAGCTCCTTGGGACAGATTAAATTTGGGTTCTTGCTGCTTTTCCCTCATCCTTTCCAGAGGTGGCTTGGCTGATGCTGAGGCTCTGCCTGCCCTCTGTGGCAGAGGAGGGGCTCCCTCTGCGTTCCCCAGCACAGATCTGTTCCCAGACCCCTTTCAACTCCCAGCTTGTGGCTCAGCAAAGCAAACCTGGTGGGGTTTGATGCCGAGTGGGAGGGCTGGAGCCCCTGGGGAGCAGAGCAAATCCTCTTGGTGTTCACCTGGCACCCTGTGTGTGCCCCAGCAGCTGCTCTTCCTCCTCGTGCCCTTGCCTCATTTCCTTCAGCCCTTGCACTGCCCGGGCGTGTTCTGCTGCTCCCGTGTGGCTCTCGTGCTGTCCCGACTCCCTGAGCAGCACGGGAGGCATCCTGACTCCTGATTCCTGCTCCCAGAGCCTCCCCATCCCTCGGGATGCTTGCCTGGCCTCGGTTATCACTGAGTTACAAACTTGAAATGCCAGAAACCCAGCGAGGGCAGGAGGGCCGCGGTGTTGGCTTGAGCAATGGAGCTGTCACATCTTTAGGGAAGTTTGTGTCAGCCAAGCTGGGCTCGGGGGACGTGGGAGGCTCTCACGGGGCTGCCACTCGCTCCAGCCTTCGGATGCAGCCAGAACACAATAACAAAATCAGGAATAATCACATGTGCCCTCGTGGCAATAAAGTAGAGAGGGGAAATCGCGGCTATTTTTAGCTGTGAGCAGCCTGGTTTCCTTAAAATGCATGTCCCAGATTTTTATATCTTTCCCGCACCTCCGAGGCCACTTCCCTCCCAAAAAACAAAAGTCCTGACAGGAAAAGGAATTGTCTTTGGGACCTCTGCCCTCCTGCAGAAGCTGGGGGATAGCAGGGATGCCAGGGAGCATCAGGGATGTCAGCGTTGGTTCCAGGCTGTTGGCTGAGGGCACTGATCTCCAGGCTGAGCCAGAACCCAGATGTAGATTGGATTTAGGAGTTTTTTTCCATTTTGGCCAGCTCAGTCTGTGAAAGTACAGGTTAATTTTAAGATTAAAAAAAAAAAAATTTAGCTTTTGAAATCCAGCAGAATTTTGCTCCAGAAGATCTTTTGACCTTTCCCTGCAAAAGAGACACGAAACTGAAATGTTTTGGCAGAAACTGCTTTAAAGTTGCAAGTTTTTGCTTTGTTAATTATCAAGCTGATGCTTGGGATTTTTATGAATTTGCTGTCTGTCAGAGCAATGAACACAGACCACAGAACTGAGTGTTTGAGGAGTGTTCTGCCCCGGCCCTGGGCTGCCTGGGCAGTGACCATGAGGGGGTTTGGGGACTCCTCTTACTGTACTTGATCCACAAGATGCCAGGAATTAGTGACTCCAGCTGTGCCTACAGCTGTGTCAGTCCTCTCCCCGCCCCACCAGCTCTCAGGCTCGGAGAAGGGACTGGGTTCGGGGAATTTGTGCAATCCAAAGGGAGGATTAACTCCTAATCCAATGGATGACATCAGGCCTGGGCATGAGCCACAAATAACCTGGGAGTGCATCGGTGGGGGCGTGTCCCTGTTGTGTGCGTCCCTTCAGGGCCATGTGGGCACTGGTGTCACCATGACCAGAGCTGCTGGACCCGCTGGGGACAAGGGACAGAGCACAGTCCCTGCAGGAGCTGTGGGAGCAGCTCTTGGCCACGTCCCCCCTTCCCACTGCTCAAACCTTCCACGGATGTGCCCCTTGTGCTGCAGTGGCACAGCTGGCACAGGGCTGGGGGCTCTGTCCAGCCTGGCAGTGCCCAGGCAGGGAGCAGAGGACGGGATGGGCTCCTGGAGCTGCTGGAAGAGGCTGGGATGAGGCACAGGTGGGCTCGGTGCTGACCCTGGCAGATCCCCCAGCCCCTGGGGAGGTTGGTCAGGGCTCTGCAGTGAGGGCAGGCAAGCAGCACCTGAGTGGGGCTGGTGGGTGGGAAGGCAGCGGTTTGGAAACTTTGGGAAGGGGTTTAGAAGCCCTTTCATTGCAGAAAGAGGGATCCAGCCGAGATCTGCCATCTCCCACCCTTATCTGTTATCGGAGCTAGCAGGGCGCTGGGAGGGGCAGTGGTCAGCACTGCTGGGGACACGGGATCACACCCGAGCAGCTGGCTCTGAATCCCAGCCCCTATCTCACCTCTGCCAGGCAGCTTTAACTCAGCCGCCTGGTGCTGCACAGCGGGGCCTGACCCTCGGGGAGGTTCGGAATGACAAAAATTCCCAGCCCCGGGCCCCAGCAGGCTGATAACGCTGGGCCGCAGGGCCCCGGGGGAGGGTGGTGCTGAGAGGGGCTCAGGTGTCAAATAGGGCAGAACTGGGAGGTTGAGTTCTAGGACTCGGAAACACATCACAGAGCACAAAGTGCTGCTGTCACACTGATTCCACACCAGTATCACACCAGTACCACACACCCCTGCCGGCACACGGACGTTTTGGGGCAGCTGGTGCTGTTCGGATGCCGGGGGATGCTGGAGTGTGAGAGCAGCGTGCAGGGAGAGGGGGCTGAGCTCATTTCCTTCCTGTGCTCCGGGGCTGTGCTCCGGGGCTCTGCTGGCCTCCGCTCGCCCCAGCGCGGGGTGGCCCAGCCCGCCCCGCTCACACCCCCGGTGTCTGAGCTCAGCTTTCAGCCAGTTCTTCTCACTCCGCCGAGCGAGCGAACGCACACACCGAGATCCCACACGCGAATCCCCCGGGGCTGCTGCGAGAGGCGGGAGAGAGGCGCTCACACCTCGCCAGCCCTGTCAGCGTTCAACAAGTGCGGGGCTGCATCCTCAGCTGCAGTTTCCCCTATTAATCCCCCAGATTACCCAGCCACGCGCCATTTGTACGTTTTACGCTATCTCTCTGTTCCTCCTTCCCTCGTTCCCACACACCCGATGCCCTGTGGCTGTCCCCTGTCCTCAGCCGGTGCGGGGACAGCAGTGGCAGGGCAGTGGCAGGGCAGTGGCAGTGGCAGGGCAGTGGCAGGGCACAGGGGCCGGGCTGCGGGGTGGCTGCGGGGATGGAGCGGGCTGAGGCAGGAGTCGGGGCTGCCCCTGTGCCGGCTCTGTCCCCACCCCGGGGAAGGAAGGCTCATAGGAGGGGTCAGCACGTGGGTGAGAGCATCTCAGACAGGGTTTGATAGTCCCGGGTTGTGGACCTGGCTTGGCTGGGGACACGGGGACCCAGGGACACGGGGACCCCGGGGAGGGGACGCTCCCTCCCACCCGAGAGGCATCCCCAGGGCCGGGCATAAAGCCCAGCCGGGTTTTTTGTGTTTTTCCTGCCTCCTGACCCGTGAGCTCACCTGAGCCGGGGCTGGCGGGGTGACAGAGCGACAGGGTGACAGTGCCGGCCCAGCGGAAGGCCGGGAGCGCTGCTGCTGTCCCCGCACAATAGGGACAGCTGCGGGAGGAAGTGATTTGTCTGCCCGGGACAGGGACACTCGCAGATGTCCCGCTTCCCCAGCTGATAGCGTTACCACTGATCAGATCTCCGGCCGCCGGCTCCTTCCTGGTTAAACAGCGCAGCTTTTTCTTTTTAGTTCTTTTTCTTTTTTTCCCCCTCTCTCCTCTCTAAGGTGCAATTTATGATTCATTTAAAATGTCCTGCCAGGATATCTCAGCTGGTGTGTGATCTCCATTCCGTGGCTGTGCGTGGAGCCCAGAGGCAGCAATGGTGCTTTATTTTGTTATAGCTAAAAAAAAAAAAACTAAAAGAGAGCAAGATGCGAAGTACAGCTGCGAGGAGGTGACAAGGACACAATGCTTGGCAGCCGAGCTGCTCTCACCCCTTGTGAATGGAGGTATCTGTGTATTTCCCTTCACACTTAAAATAGAAATACGTAAATTGTCACTGGTTGTTTGCACCAGAGCACCTGCCTGGTCCGAGTTCTGCAGCCTCCGTCTGCTCCTCTCCCTGCATCCAGCAGGCACAGGGCAGAGTGGGGAGGGAGCTGGGGAGCACCGGTTGCAGGCTCCCTCAGCACAAGCCATGTGTGAAGCTCTGAAATCCTTCAGCAGAGGCTGATCCTGCTCTGGAGGCAGTGGGAGAGCCCCAAGTCCTCGAGCAGCCTCTGCTCCGGGGCAGGGACATGATGGGCAGGTGAGGGGCTGTGTGGCACCACAAGGCTTTGATCTGTCCATCCTTCTGGGCTGCTTGGGGACAGGCAGTGTGTCTGTCCCACTCCAGAGGGTTTCCTCCACTCTGCTGCTGTTTCAGCCCCAGGTCCACCACCCCAAATGCTGAGTTTCTCCTACTGTGCTTTCCTTGTTCAACAGGGCTCAGGGGCAGCAGGGCTGGGCTGAGCTCCCCGGGGTCCAGCAGGGGCTGGTGGCAGGTGCCAGGGACGTGCAGGACATGACTCAGTTCCTGCCTTTGGGAGCCAAACTCCTGCCCGGGAGAGGCTCTGCTCTGTGCCAGCTGTGCTGAGCACCAGCCTGGGCCACTTGGCTGCTTCCCAGCCCCAGGAAATGGCAGCAGAAATGCAAAAAAACCAAACCCCAACCACCCTCCTGGCAGCGCCTGGAGAACGCCGCGGGCCCCGCCAGCAGAACTCGCTCTTTTGGGGTTTGCTGGGATGCTCTCCCAGGAAAACTCCGGGTTTTGGAGGGGGACGCCTGCTGTGGGAAGGCCACCAGGAGCAGGGGACACCTTGTCCAGCCTCAGTGGAGCCCCGGCTGGAGCCTCTGTGGCCTGTTTGGGTGAGGGCACAGCGGGGACAGCCCCAGCTGCCCACGGTGACACGCTGCGACAGCAGCTGCGCTCTCCTTAAAGCGCTCGTCCTCCGGCAGTGCCCGCGAGTTTCTGAGGGCTGCAGGGGCTCTGTCCCTCAGGACAGGAACCTGGCTCACCCCGCGGTGGCATCGCGGCTCCCACGGGTCCCCTGTGGGGGCAGGGGGTGGGAGGTGGGATAATTAAAGCCTTCATGGTGATTGCACCAGTAAAGAGACCTTGCCTGGTGGTGTCAAAGGAACTAATGCATTGCCAGGCTATTTAATCCCGATAAATCATTTTAAAATATTCAGCTGCTATTTACATTAAAGCAATATTTGATGCCTCTGGGCAGAAGCGTAGAGGTGATTCAATATTTGTTATACATTAGTTGAGCAGACTTAGGTGAGTAAATTTATTTTAATAGATTTTATTTTGCCTAATAATATTAAACCTAAAAGAGAATGAAGGAGGGGTTAGCTAGAGAAGTCTGAGCTGTGAAAATCTGTTGGTTCCTCACTGTCTGACCCTGTTTTACAGAGCTTAGGGAAGAGCTTGTGAGACTCTTCACACCTGGATCTGGTGACAGTCATTCATTTATTTTTTAAAGCATGTGTTTAACTTGTGTTCACTTAAGGGCAATACAGGCAGTGTCCCACCAAATAAGTATTAAGGTAATAACAAGGTAATTAATGAACAATTCTGGAACATCAGGCTCTTCCCAATTTCACCTTGGGCTCTTCTGGCTGGCCACAGCAGTGACCATCACCAGCACCTGCCACCAGCGGAATGGAGGAGAGGGGGAGGGATTTGCAATGCAAATTCTGGGGAAATGAAGAGCTGATCTGAGCAGGGCAGCTGTTCCCTGTGAACGACCATCTCCACCTCTTCGCTGGGCCTCCAGCCCTCCCCATGGCTCAGCTCTGGCTCTTGCAGACTGGGAGCCCAGAATGTTTTTACATCTTCTCTCAGACGATGTAAAAATGCACGTGCCACGATCCCGGCTGCAGCTCCACTGGGAGCGCTGGGAACAGCGAGCAGCTCTAAAATAAACGGGCCACCAGCACAGCCACTGGAACATTAAGTGGCTTCTTGACTGGTCTTGTAAACCTTCAAGCCAAGCCTTATCTCTGCATAAGAGTTCAGGAGAAGAGCAGATGGAAGAAGCCTTATTTGGGGTCAAATGTTTCCAGCAAGAGGCAGCACCGAATGTCACCAGCCTGGGACCTCAGCATGGCCACGGCGGCTCCTCCTGCTCCTGAGCACACAAACCCCTCCACTCCTTCAGTTTCTCCTTCTGAACAACGGGCCATTTGGCATTTTCCAGTCTCACCATGGCAGTTTTTGGGATGGAGCACCTGGAGAGATCCTCTAAGCAGGGCAAGCACAAGCCATGGAGCCGCAGTTTTCCCTTTCCACGGGCAGAGCCGAGGGCAGCAGCAGCTCCTGGTGCCTCTGCAGCACTGACTGAGCTTGGCCACTGCTGCAGCTCAAGACTCAGACTTTGCCAAGAGATTGGATTTCTGTCAACTTGCTCAAATCTCAATGATTTCAGGTCCCACAAGCCCAGACCAGCTCCAGCTTCTGAAAACTTAATGTGGGGTCTCAAAAGCAACAGGCTTGGCCTCACTAATGCCCTTTTTGAGAACTTCTCATCTTCTGAAGTATTGAAAGTTAGTAATAATGAGAGAAAAATGCAGGAGAAGCCCCTCAGTGGCTGGATCTACCCTTCAGACATCAACCCATGGAGTGTGCCCACAATTCAGCAGCGCCTGAATGTGGCTGCTGCCCCTGCATCCTCCCAGCCGGCCCAGCTCGTGCCTGAAGAAGGAGCCAAGGGCTCCCCCAGCCCCTCTTTGCCCCCCAGTTGGTGCTGGCAGACCCCCACTGTCCCCTCCTGTCCTTGCCCGAGGAGCAGCAGGCTCAGCTCACGCGGAGGCAGTGCAGTGATTCACAGGCACAGCTGCAGTTCTGTGGGAATAAAACCCTCCCCTGCCTCACGGGCCGGAAGAAAATCAGAACAAACGTTCTTAGCAAAGGAGGAGCAGGGCAGCCAAGCCAGAGTAAACAAGCACTGAGAGAAGGGTGTGGGAAGGAGGGACGTGTGTCAGCCAGCAGACTCTGGCTGGGCAGAGGACAGGAATGGGTTTCTCTTGTTGTCTTCTGGCACTCGCTGGTTCCTCCTATCTCCAGACAGGGACCCGACTGATGCTCTGATTTGAGTTGCACCCAAAACCAGGCTTCTGACTCTTGCTGCGTTAGGTTCCAGCTCTGTGTTTCTGAGGGCTGCAGGGGCCATGAAGGGACCCAGTCCATGGGGTGAGGAAGGTGTGGGGCAGCACCAGGCTCAGCACTGCACCAACTTGTCCCTGGGCCACAGCAGAGCTTCTTCATAACCCACATGGGATTGCAGCGTGGAACTGAGCCCCAGCACGGCCCCAGCGGGATGGGGTCAGCCCAGGAATGGGCCCAGCAGCTGCCCCAGCGTGCTCAGCAGTGGCTGCTTAGAGCCAGAGAGAGCATCAGCCACAGAGGGAGCCTCCCTGTCCGTGCCCTGCTGGCAGCTGGTGGTTTAGGATCATGCAATGATAAAGCCTTTTTTAAGCCCCCAAGTCCTTTCCCTCCCCTTGCAGGGGGTTTGTGGGCTGGGGCAGCGCCTGGCGCCTCTCAGGAATAGTAAATGAGTCACCTCCCCAAATCACGTAGCGTGGGTGGAGAGCACAGGTGAGAGTTTTTTCCCCCCAGGTGATCACAGAGGTGAGGCCCCCGCGCGGGTGTGGGTGTGGCTTTTGTCTCATTAACCAAAACAGTGATGGCTTTAACGGCAGATAAGTCAGCAGTGCTCATTTCTGTAAAATTTATTGCGCTTTTGCAGGTACAACAGCCTGGTGACCGGCAAGCGCGCGAGGGGCCTCATCGCCGTGCTGTGGCTCCTGTCCTTCGGGATTGGACTGACCCCGCTGATGGGCTGGAATAAAGCCATGAGCGGCTGTCCCAACGCCACCAACGAGACAGGGGCCGAGCCTGGGATGGAGCACCACGGCTGCTTCATCTCGTGCCTCTTTGAGAACGTGGTGACCATGAGCTACATGGTCTACTTCAACTTCTTCGGCTGCGTGCTGCTCCCGCTCGTCATCATGCTGGGGATCTACATCAAGATATTCATGGTGGCCTGCAAGCAGCTGCACCAGATCGAGCTGATGGGCAACTCCAGGACCACCCTGCAGAAGGAGGTCCACGCGGCCAAGTCTCTGGCCATCATCGTGGGGCTTTTTGCCTTCTGCTGGCTGCCCCTGCACATCCTGAACTGCATCACGCACTTCCACGAGGACTTCTCCAGATCCAAGCCCGAGTGGGTGATGTACGTGGCCATCATCCTCTCCCACGCCAACTCTGTCATCAACCCCATCATCTACGCCTACAGGATCCGGGACTTCCGCTACACCTTCCGCAAGATCCTCTCCAAGATGCTCTGCAAGGCCGACGACCTCCCCAAGTGCCCCTCCGACAACAACCAGCACCTGACTGTCATCAACATCAGCTCCCCCGCGGCCTCGGTGACCGTATGACCCCGCCCCTGGATGTCCAGCCCGTCCCCGGCGCTGCCCTTCCCCGTGTGAGCAGTCGCAGCGAGCTCCCAGGAGCGCTCGGAGATGACCACTATGCAGTTGTGCAGCTGTGTTTTTATTTTTATTGTTGTAATTAACGTAGTGCCTCGTAGAGGAGTGACCTGAGCGGGGACACTGAGTGCAGCTCGCCCTCCTCTGTAGCCCCACGGGGTGTGAGAGCTGTGATCCTGCCGTGTTTCCTTTCCAGGTGTTTCCTTTCCAGGTTGGACACTGACTGGGGAAGACTCGCCTGCTGGGGGGGTGTTTCCCCAATTGTGCTGCTCATGTCAAGTCATAGGATCTTTATTTTAATTATTATTATTATTTTTATTATTTTTTAATATTTTGATTCATTTAGGAGTAATAATTTTGTGTCTGCTTTTTGACTTGTTCTCTTAAGTCCATATTTGACAGCACTTTGGTAATATCCTAATTATTCCATCAATTGTTTGATGCAGGTTGTATTCTCCGATGGGAAAAAGTCTTACTCAGCCCAGTTGCTGGTGTGAAACTGAATCTGTGTTCCAGGCACTGAGGGGAGGGACTGTGTGGATGGGAAAACCAGGTCAGAACTCGCCAGCCCAGCGTGGAAACCCCATTCACTGAAAGATTTGAGAAAAGACTTGACCAAGGTTTTAGAGCAGAGGTTTGATTGCCTTTAAATCACTTCAGTCCACAGGACTGTGCAGCCCAGTGCTCTGGGTTTGCTTCCAGATCTGTTTCCAGCTATCAAAATGCAGGAGGCAGAAGTGCCCCAAGGGTCTTGGCTCGTCTGAACCAGAGCCACCAAGGCCAGTGTCACTCTGCCTTGGGGACATGAGCTCTACAATTAGGATTTTGCTCCCAGGTCAAAACTTGCCAGCCTTGCAGGGCTTCCAGAAGTGCAGGTTTTAGCTGTGAGAGCTGGGAGCTGCAGCTCACCTGATTCCTAAAGCTTGGTCTGGCTGGGGCTCCCCTGCAGCCCTGTAACCCCCAGAAGCTGTGAATACCTTTTTTTTCCCCCCTAATAGTAATTTTTATATTTTTATCCCTGAAAATTGCACTTGAATCACACAGAAATCAATTTTATATTTTTTTTAAATGTTGCACTACAAGGGGATAATACAAGACACCAAGACTTTCATTTCTCTGGCATATATAATGGCAGATACGATGTAAAGTCAGTTGAAAAGATGAAGAAATTTTGTTCCTGCAGCATCTCCTCTGCCAGCTGGCAAGAGCTGCAGGCAGCAGCTGCAAGAATGACTCTGGGCCCACCATGGTTCCCTGGGAGTGCTGGATTCCACTGTAGCAGCTCAGCCCCAGACCTGGGTGGAATCACCAGTGAGCTCTGAATGGGTTTGTACACGTTTATGCAATGTCCAAATTTAGCTACAGCTCAGTGTCTCAGAGAGAGGCATTTCCAGCAAGAGCCTGAGCAGTTCCAGTCACTGTCCCAAGTGCTTCTCCTTTAACAGCCCCATTCAGCTTTGCTGCATCTGCCTTGGTCGGGGTCCAGCTGACACGGGGAGCGACCTCCTGCCATTTGGGCAGGGCCTGACTCTCTCCTCCGTTCATTCCTTCCCTTCTGTGTTATCTTTGGCCCCGTTCCTCCTGTTAATCACGGCTGGAAACGAGCAGGGTTTCACCTGCAGCTCTGGCAGTGCTGCCAAGTGGTTGCAAGCCACATTTATCCTCACAACAAAGGATGTAATCTCTCCTTTGGCTGGCTGAAAACGACCCAAAACTCTCACAGCAGCAACAGAGTGAAACTCTCAGTGCTGTAACACCAAGAGAGAAGTCCCACGACACTTGCCCACATGTGAGAGCCTCCAGCGCAGCTCAGCATCCACCACTGCTCCCTTCCCTCGCCTCTCATGAGCCAGAATTCCTGCAGATGGATTTGGGGCATCCTTAGTCCAGCTGTGCCACGGGGCTGTCAGGCATTAACTCTGGCCCAGGTCATGGTCACTGGGCCCAGGAAGTGCCTTTGTGGACCTGAGCCAAAGACATTTCAAGGCAAAATAAAACCAGGACACCTCCCTTGCCCCCCTCAATAAAAAGCTCTAAAGGTTTCTACAAAAATGGGAAGCAAAAAGGGCAGAGGAACTTTCTGCGGCCATTCAGCTGCCACTGCTCCCTGCTCTGATGGACACGCATGGGTGTGCTCTCCTCGTGTTACTCAGATTTTGAATTTGCAGTAACTGTTATTTACATACAAAATGCTTCATTTACCCCCCCACACCACCTGGCCCGTTATTTCTCCTGGTTCACACGGTGCAGCACGAGAGGCTGCCCTGCATTCAGGGAGAGCAGGGAATCCCAGCTGGAAGGAGCTGGTTCCCAGCTCAGGGCTGCTGTGTGGACAGGGAAGCAGCCTTGAGGTGGTCAGTGTGCCTGAAAATGGTCAATTTAAAGCACGGCAACCAGGACGATGCTTCCAAAGATCCTGTTCCAGTGGAAGCACAGAGCTGTCAGCAGTCTCAGGGTGCTGAGGGGTCCCTGCCCTATCCCTGGCACAGGTTTGCCACTGATGGATCAGAAATTGCTCTCAGCTGCCACCTGCAAAGAGCCACAGCAGCTCTTTAACTTGTGCATCACTGAGACCTGCGGGACTGTCTGCATCCCCACGTAACTAACCAGTTACTACAGGTTAGTTCAAACATCTTCAGAAATCCCAAGAACAGCATAAATGAATGAAATGGAACTCAACACAGGCTTAATTAATTATCAATGCCAGGCTGCTAATTAATGTCACGCTTGGCTGCAGCACAGGAAGAAACCTACCAGGCACAATGAGCATTTGACAGCCTTGTAGATAGTAAAAATGCCAGCTGCATGGCCAGGAGTGATCCAAATCCTTCATCCTTCATCCTCTTCCTCAGCCAGGAGGATGTTTGTGAGCTGCTCCTCAGACACAGACAGTTCCTGGCAGGCTCCCATGGCCTGGCTGAGGTAGACAGCCAGGATGTGTTTGCACTGCAAAGTTAACAGCAAGAGCAACGCTGGAATGTCAGGCTCTGCCTGGACCAGGAATCCATCCTGCCCAAAATGTGTTCCTCCCAGGAACGTGGTTCCCTCCTGGCACACCAAGCCCTGGTGCTCAGTGTCCCCCGTTCTGCCACCAGGACAATGCAATCCAGGGATCTGGCACACAGGTCCTGGCTCCTGACACCCTCCCCACCACTGCAGACACCAAAAGCCTTCCCCCGCCCTGGCTGCACCCCAGACCTGGGGCTCTGAGGCCAGTGACACAGTGGGTCAGGCTGAGCCTGCGTGGCCAACTCCACACTCGTGTTTATCTGGAAATTTCAGGTCCAAGGAGCAGGGCAGAGCCTCGTCCCCCCTCCCCACGCCAGCCCCAGGCTGAGGCACAGAACTCACCAGAAGGCTCTCGCTCTTCTGTAGCACAGAAAACCCAAAGGCAGGGCACGTGCAGAAGTGGCAGGAGCTGTAGCAGGTGTAGAGCTTGCCTGAGCTTCCGAGGACCTGAAACGGAGGCAGATGAGGAGTCAGAGGCAGGATTCCCTCTAATTTCTCTGACTCAGGCTGGGTCTGCACTGACCCAGCAGCGAGGGGGAGGTGTCGCAGTGCAGAAGGGTCCCCAAACACTGCAGTGACCCACCTAAGCCTGAAGCTCCTCAGGTTTCCCTGAGCACTTGCAGGGAGTACTCAGTCTCCTTTCCCAGCCACTGAAGGCTGCTCCCAAAACCAGCTGCAGCTACTGGAATCCAGATCTGCCTGAATAAACAAAGCTGAAGTCTCCAGAGAAGCCTCCCTGCTCCATGTCTGCTTTGGGAACAGCACTGCCTGCTTTTCCCACATGCTGTTCCCGGCAAGGCTGGTGCTGAGGCTGCACCAGGGGCGTGGGGTGCAGCAATCAGGTGAGGGAAGCATTTGTTTCCAGCATGGAGCAATCTGTGAGCTGCTGGAGCTGACTGCAGGATACAGGAAAGCCAACCTGTGGATTATTATTTCTCTTTTGGTCTCTGCAAGACTGGAAAACAGCTTTTAGGAAACTACTTTAAGGGCCCAAACTATGGCAAGGGAAGGATCTGCAGGAGCAGAACACTCTTGCCCAGGCCCCAGGGCTCTGAGGGCACATCATGGCCCTCTCCCACCCCAGGCTTCAGACTCTGGCTGGGTTTGTGGCACACACACCCCTAAATCCAAAAATAAACACAAAAAGCAAATAGGCAGCGGAGCTCTGCAGAGTGCTGCTCCCCTCCTGGGCATCCCTGGCAGTCCAGGCCCCTCCAGAAGAACATTGTCCCTCAAGGTCCAGAGCTGCACTTGCAAGGGGAGCCTTCCCCTGTCCCCTGGAGCTCTCCCTGCACCCTTTGCCCAACAGGGAACATCCAGAAGTTTGGGCTCTCCCACAGAAGTGCCAACGCCTCCAAGTCCCGCTCATTCCCAGCAGACCCAGGACACAGGACTCACATTCCCATTTCAGGGTAAACCATTTTCTTTCCTCAGTCTGGCCTTTACCCTGGGTCCTCCTTTCACTGCAGGCTGAGTTTGTTTCACTTGTGATAAGTTTGTTTTCCTCTAGCCCCTTTGATTGTTTTTTCCAAGATGAAGTATTCTGATGGTGCCTTTCCTTCAGAAGTGTTTTCCTTTGAAGAGGGGGGGAAGCCACAGACAGACACAGCCAGATTTGGGCTGAGCTCAGCATTCCCCCATCCTGACCTAGATGGCAAGAACACAGCCATAATAAGGCAAAATCTAAAATCCAAAGACTGGGAGAAAAAGGTGCCTCTGTTCCTGGCCAGCTGCAGCCCAGCCAGGCACCGGGGTGCTCTCCTGGCCCTGAGGTGAGATTTCCTTCTGCTGTCCTCATCCCTGGGCACTTGCTGGCTGCTCAGTGAGGAAAATCCCCCTGGAGGTATCCCTGCCAGGGTGTGGGGGCACAGGAGGGTCAGCTGAGGCAGCAGCACACGGACAGACAGACAGACAGGCAGCACCACAGCCTGTGCCAGGGCCTGCTGCTCAAACCCTTCACCGTGGGGCATCCGCCACACAGTTCTAGGAAACGAATGAAAAAAAGACATAATAAAAAAGAAGAACCCAATAAAAGTGCAGGATGTGAGCAGTGCAAGTGCCAGCTGGCAGGGCTAAAGCACTGCCCCTGCCCTGCTTCACTCCCACAGCTCAGTGCTTCTGCCACTTGGGCAGAGCTAAAGGGTGCCCCAAATGCTGCCACTCTGCCCTTCTGCCACACCCAGTACAGCTCCCCCACCAGCCAGATCCACCAGCCCTGCAGCAGCTTCCATTTATCCCTGACCTCAGCGTGGCAGGTATTGTCCAAGCTCCCTCGGGATGATTTCAGCTCTGAGGCATCCAGCCCTTGGACACTCCATCGGTGCTGCTCCTCCGTTAAACAGCAAGGGCATTAATGCCCAGGCATAAGAGACAAATCACAGCTTTCATTTGACTGAGGGCTCTTTCTTCTCCCCTCTCAGCTCCTGAGGGCAAGAGCTGCCTACACTACAGGGCCTGTCTGAGCAGAGCCTTCTCCCCTGGAGCAGGACCCAAGATGTGCTGGGTGATACGGAATTATCAACAGCTCAGATTTGGCTGTAATGACCCAAAGGAGTTTCACAACAGAACCGGCCTCGTGGCCTCAAAGAGCTCTCCAGAGCCAGCTGCAAGTGGAAGCACCACCTCACATTCCAGCTCAGCCACATCTGGGTGCAAACGGCAGGGCTGGCTTTGTGGGGGATAATTAACAGAGATGGTTGTGCAGTGTCCAGGCAGCCACGGATGCCCCTCTCCCCAGGAGCACTCAGCTGGGGGACATTTCCACACATTCCTACACCACACAGGAATGAAGAGCCAGGACTCCAGTGCAGTGTCCCACCCAGAGGTTTGGCTTCTAGGACCCCAGACCCTGTTCCTGTTGCTGCTCCAGCCAACAGCCTCAGGGGAGACTCTGCTCTTTGTTTCTGCCTCTCAGACAGCTGTGATGAGGAAGAATTTCACAATGGCACCAAACCTCACACCCCCAGAGAAAATATCTCTTCAGATTCCTCTGTTAATGAACTCATCAGCGTGGCCTTAATCAGCAGTCAAGCTCCACTGAAGAGGAATGCAGCTGGAGGCACACAGGAACCTGCTTCCTGTAGGTTTGTCCTGCCGTAACTCCCTGACCCTCCTGCCCAGGGGTTCCTTCTGGGTTCCTACAGGGAAACAGAGGCTCCCTCTCCCTGCAGAGGCAGGAGAGCAGTCCTGACACTTGATCCTTTTCAGTGTGCACCAGTGGAGCCCTTTATTAACATCAGTAGATATTAATTGATGCCCAGCAAAGCTCTGCCTCAGCCTGCAGCGCCTGACAAAGCTCTGCAAGGAGAGTGTGACCATCCTCTGCCCAGTGGCATTTTCAGACAAGCAACAGTAAAAAAGGGAAAGCCTTTGAGCATTCAATTAATCTGCAAGGCAGCTGCTGTCTAAGTGTGCTGGAAGCTTCTTAGGCTTTACCAAACATCCATAGGCAAGCCCTCAACCGGAATCCGAGGCTGTGCTCTTGAGCCCTGGTTATGATTCATGTCCCTCTGGAGGGGCCTGTGTCCTCTCCACGGCCCCAGAAGTGACAAAGGCCCACGTGCAAACCAAGCAGTGCAAGCTCTGAACATGTGAGAAGGGTTTGTGCCACTAGCCAGGCCTGAGTTCACAGCTCTGCTCTCACCCTACACAACCCCAAAGCACCTCCAGGGGAGGAGAGAAGGTCCTTTGCAGAGGGGACACTTGGAAATGTTCCTCTTGTTCCTCATCCCTGTGCTCTAATTGATCTTAGGGCTGAGGTGACCTCTTCTCCCCAAAATGCCATTTCATGGAGATGTTTCTATGATTCACAGACTTGGCTACAGTGAACCAGAATGAAACCCACGGGTTTGGCCTGCACTGCTTCCTCTCAGGCAGCAAAGATCCCCTGCCAAGCAGGGGTCAAGAGGGGAAAGAAACGCCGTGATGGCAGATAACACCGGGCTGTGTACAACTGGTCAAGAGGAAGAGCTTCCTTTGCTGGATAGGATGAGGGTAATAAAGCAAAATTAGCAATCCCTGGAAAACTTCCTCCTGACTGTGATGCCCACAAACACATAAATTGTCTCTGGCTGACTGAGACACAAAAAAAGGGTACTGAACCGTGCTGCCCTAACTCCAGCCCGTGGCTGCTGCTCCCCAGTGTGACTGCAGGAGTTTGTAAAACACTGGTGTTCTCTCTGTGTTTATCCACGCTCTGCAAGTCAGGAAAACACTGGCTCAAATGCCAGCTGGAAACCATCAGAAAGCAAGAGCAAAGAGGAGCATGTACCTGGTACAGAGTCCTTCCACTGGGGGCAGTGACTCGGGTGACAGAACGCTGATCCACCAAATCCAGAGCTGGGACTGCAGATGGGCCAAAAATGAACTTCAGCCTGGAAGAGAAAGTGTCTCTAGTTAGGTCACAGCACAAAGGCAGACCACCTGGCTCAGCCTCAGCGCACAGAGGGAGCCCTGTGGAGCCCAGAAGGTGCCCACTGCAAAAGTAAGACATTTTTCCTTGCTGCAGTAACTGTGAAAATGCCCCATGAGCACAAAAGGCACACACAGGGATTTTAGGGGAGCACACGGAGCCAGACTTGGCAGAGCTCAGGGGAAAAGGGGCTCGTGCTCTGGGACACCTCAACTGCACACCCAGGCTGTCCTGGATGCGCTGCCCTGGATCAGAGGATTCATCAGCTGGTCTTGAATCCCACCTCCAGGCATGGACCACACATCTCCTTGGAGAAAGGAGAGAGCAAGGATGATCCATAGTTCCTGGAGCAACAGGAACTGGGGCTCCTTCCTCCCACTTGGAAGTCGGTTCAAACCCTGGGGAACGAGTGAGTCATTTTGTAGTGATCGCATCTCTTCCATCACAGTCACAACTGAGGGATAAATTATCCTTTCTCTACCCACCAAACTGCATCAGGAGGAAGCTGGAGAGCATCAGGGAATTACTTAAGACACTCCACTGCACATGGAGACACCAGATAGCATCAGTTTTACATCTGTGACCCAGCTATGAGCCCGGAGACAGCCAAGTTATTCTAATTAAACACCGAGGGGCAGCACGTGCCCTGTGTCCCTTCACTCTCCCTGAAAACCCTTTCCCCTTCAGGCAGGACATGTGCAGGGATGCACAGCATTTATGGATGAGGGAGTGCCTGGGATGGGGATCACTGCACATCCCTGCAAAGGGGATTTTGTCTCCTGCTGGTGCCGTGCAGGGGTATATGATAAGGTCTGTGTTAAATGTGGACATCTGCATCTTCAGCCAATTATCCAGGCAGCTCAAGGGCTCCAAAGCCATTCTAGACCAGTAAATCCAGCTGCTCTGAGTGTTTCCAAAGAGCTCAGGGGCAACTCAGTTAACTTCACAGACCTTTCATCTGCTGAGAGAAATCTGTGCAGTCTAGATTGGTTCCAAGGGTAAACAACAGGGAAATCAGCAGTGATGAAAAGATAGCACCAAACACAAGCAGGAGACCAAGAGAAAGGGGAAACTTTCCAAGTCCAGGGAGGACACAGCAAGGCAGAGCCCCGGCTGAGTCAAGCTCACTGATAAGCAGCCAAGCAGACAGACAGATTCCAGGAAGACCAAAACTTGCACAAACTCAAGGCAAAAAGGGCTGGCTCCCTCTGAGGGCTGCGAGGAGGTGGGTGGGGGAACGCTTAACGTAAGACATTCCTTAATGATTAGGTTTGGGACTAGAAGGGGGCTGAGCTCAGTGAGCTTCAGGAACTCTTTTCAAATTTAGGGCATTCTTTTCTTGTGTATATAATTCGATCAGTTCAACAGGAAATGCCCACAGGAAATTCAAGGACTTTGGAGATTTGGAAGAGATTGGGAAGTTAAATCAGAATACTTCTGAGCTGCTGGTTGCAGGGAATTGATGGAAATTTGGCTGCCAAGAGTTACCACCCGACCATTATTGAACTTAACAAGGCAATTTCTTTCCTGTTTTCTTTCTGAGGAGAAGGAAACAAAAGCTTTCACGAGGATGGTCAAACCTAATCCCACCTTTCAAAGGCCACTGTGCTCCCAGGAGAGGGAGTCAGCACACCTTTCACACGTGTCAGGTAACTTTAACACAAAGGCATTAAGGCCTGGAGGGCTCCCGGTGATCTCATCCCCTGGCAGGCAGGAACACAAGGTTAAAGATGAATCTGAGAAGTCTCTTTCACTGTGACAATGCCTTTTCTCCACCTTCAACACCAACTGGTGAGGGCTGAAGTTGTGAAACTTGGATCTCTTAGGTCACTGCTTGGGAATGACTGAAGTATTCACAAGGGTGACAAAGCTGACCTGAGACTGCTCCTAAACAGAAGAAAACTCTCAATCTCCAAGTTAACAATTCCCTGGTGCAGGGTGATGATAAGAACACTTCTCCCTCTCTATCACAAGTGCCCGTGACTCAAACAGCAGGAGTGACCTCAGGGTGCTCACAGTGATAGGAAGGCAGAGGGATGAATCACCCTGGAACAGTCCACTCTCACAGCAAACTCCTTCCAGATCTGAGAGTGGACTCAGAGCTCAGGTGAAATATCCTGGGTTTAAATAAGAGCAAGTCAACACAGGAGATTCAGTGACACAGAGATCATTTCACGAATCTCTGCAAAAAACCCCTTCGGAACCTTCATTTGCACCACCACCAAAACCAGGCAGCATTTTTGCGTTTCAGCAGCACTTGGTCCAACACAGGGGAAAACCAGGAGCCCCACGATGAGAGCTGACCACCAGCTGCCCTTCAGCAGGACACTGGGACAGGGACTGAAGCAGAAGACACTCACCCCAGCAGCAGGTCATCGGGGACTGCAACAGAAAGAAAAGGAAACACGGTTTTGCAGGATTTTCATCACAGGAGGGTCACTGTCCCCACAAGGTATCTCCAGGGGACACACAAGACTGCAGGGCTCTCACCATCCTCTCTAGCCACCAAAAAAGCAGCAAGGAGCAGCAAAATGATCCATGATGGCAGTGCTAAGGCACTTATCGAGTACAGCAATCACAACTGCAGGGATTCGTATTAAAAAGAAACGCAGAAGCCCAAATGTACTTTCTTTTATGACATCCTACTTTTAAAAGCACACAATAAAAGGCAGGAGGCCTCAGCGTCTCACTCTGTCACTTTAAGAAGCTGGTTAAAAATATATATGTATTATTTTCCCCGAAACTCTCTTGGCATGAGTTGAGAACTCTGGCATCACAACCTTAAAAATGTTGTTCTTTTCCCAGCAGAGTCTTGCAGGGCGCCACTGGTTTATGGCTTTTAATACAGCCCACTGAAACACTGTGTCTTCGTTTGCTGGAACTTCTCCTCAAGATGGAAAGTTACACTCAAGCAAAGCAGTATGTTTGCTGTAGCTCTCAGCTCAGGCTCTGCTTGTCCAGTCTGATCTTTCTGTTATCACCCAGGGGACACAGTGCACTCTGCCTCCGTATCCCACTGGAAGATCTGGATTTTTGACTCTAAAATCCTTTTCTTCCAACAACTCAAAATACTCTCTATGACTTGCACCGTTGGTTTGAATTTTCCAGCTTTATTGGAATTTAATTCTGCAAAGGGATCAATTGTTTTGTCTCCACGGCTCTGTCTCAGTGTGCTTTAGGACCCCTCTGCTTCTTTAAGAAGTACATCTTTAAAGGGATGTGAGCTTTTTATTTTGCTTAGTTAAGAACAGGATTTATAAAGCTCTTTAAAAAGTCACATGATAGATTTTGGATCCACTCTAACCTGACAGGAGCCGTAGTGTGCCAAAAAGCTTTCATTGGGGTCACTCTGATAGTTTAGACATGAAGTTTCTGCCCATTCCTCACTCCCTCGCAGTGCTCAGACAGATTTATTTGAATTGTTATGTGTTTGGGTTTTGTGCAGTTAAAAATATTCCTTTCAAGCAGACACTTTCCTTAGGAAGAGCCATTCTGTGCAACTCATCCAGCAAACACAAACATTAATGTTCTCTTAGCACAGGTCACAGAGCAGTGAAGGTAATTGTTCTTAACTAGCTGCTGGAATTGGCCAGGACGTCACTGCTGGCTGGTGCTCGTTCCATTGAAGCACTGGGAAGTTGTTCCTTCCCCCGGGATCACTCCCTCTGCCGGTCAGTCAGGCAACGGCTTTGGGAAATTTCCCTTTCCAACTCTTTAAGTTTTGGGATTGGTGAGTCTACAGAACCAGCGGTGCAGAGGGCACAGCAGAATTCCTGCGCAGAGGCACTAATTTATCATCCCTCAAGTGTGACCACGCGCGCCAGGAGCTCTCAGAAGCAGCATTATCCCTAAGTCTCACATTCAAAAAAAAGTGTCCAAACTGGTGTGGCTTTTGAATTGGACTTCGAGAAGGGGCTGCTCCTCCTTATCTGTGCTTCACACCCGTCTGTTGTCACAAACAGGGACAGAAAGGTGAAGGCACCCCTGAGACAGCAGGGTCTGGTAAAAAAGGGGAGGCCAACGACCCCCATCACTGCCTGGGGCTCTGACAGGCCCCGTTCCCGGCCACTGCCTGCTGGGACCCTTCACGTACCGTGTGAGCTCTCCTGAAAAGCCTTTTTGATCTCTCTCAAGAGCTCTTCTGCTACTGCTGGCAAGGTACTACTGTCCATCGCACTGGCTCATCCCTGGAAATGAGACAGGAAACAGGGGGAAATCATCAGGGTCACCATGGATCCTGGGCATCGGGTTTGTCTGGGCATTGTGTCCCACCCCAGCAACCAGGCCAAGGAACGGCATCCTCAGCAACTTCTAAAATGTGGGGTTTGTACATTCTGGGAACACAGGACTCCTCACAAACACTCGGGTCTCTCTGAGATGCCCCCACACAAACACGGGTCCCGATAAAGGGACGGTCACTGCCCAGGGAAGCAGATATTTCTCATGTGCAGGTGGCCCCTCCTGGGCATCATTCCTGCCCGCTCCTCTGGTGCCACTGCCGCACGAGCAGAGCTTGGCGCAGCCTCCTGCCACCCCTCTTTAGGGATTCACACACACGGGTGAGGTCCCCTCTCAGCCGCCCCAGCCCCCTCAGCCTCCCCTCATCACAGTGACGCTCCACCCCTTGCTCAGCTTTGCCCCCCCGCCGGCCCCGCTCCGTGTCCCTCGCGTGCTGAGGAGCCCGGCAGCGGACGGGGCGCTCGGGGCGCTCCTCACCAGG
>WEIT01025423.1:108266-167804 GCA_013389985.1 Dryoscopus gambensis
CGGCGGTGACGGGCGCTGGTCCCCCCGCAGCTCAGCGCCATGAAGGGGGAGCTGGCCGCGGCCGAGCAGCTCCTGCACCGGGCCCTGCGCCGGGCGCACCAGGAGCACAACAGGCAGGCCATCATCTACACCTACAGCATGGTGAGCAGCGGGGCTTGGGCAGCTGGAGGGAGAAGGAACAGCGGCTGAGGCTCGTCCCCGTTGCCTTGGTGGAGCTTCAGCAGGGTCTGTCTCTTCCAGATGGGGAACGTGGCCTACATGCAGGGACAGCTGGACAATGTGAGTAACTCTGGTTTTTCCCTCTGCATTTTTAGAGGTTGACATCTTGCACATCGAAGGTGTGGGGTGCTGGCGCAAGCTGCAGACGGAGAGCAGAGATCTCCCAGTGCAAAGCAGAATGATCCCTCTCAGGACTGCAGTCCCATGAGCACATCAGGTTAAGAAAGATGCTGTCACAGTTAAATTTTGAGCTCCAACACACTGTGCAAGGGAAGGAATACTTACTGTGAAATGCTGCAGTTGAGCAGGGAGATGGCTGCTCCAGGGAGAATCTGGGAAAGCCGTGAGCACACACACACAGGATAAAAGCCTGGCTGCTGCAGCAGTGCTCAAGGAGAAACTGAAAGAACCCACTGGTTCAGTACCACTGGGCTCTGGTCAGCCTTTCTGGTTTTGGTGTAGCATAAATGCAGCAAATTTCAGCCAGGTCCCTCCAAGCGGTCTGCCTCTGTTTTGTTTTAATGCCATCATTCCTCAGCATGCTCTTCAAAATTCTCGTTTCAGGCAGAAAAGCTCTACAAAGCAACTATGAGCTATATGCTTGCAGGGGACACAAAGGAGGTATGTTCTTCTGAGAGGCTCCCAGTGGTGCCCTACTCTTTACCTTATTTCTTGTGCTGCAATGCCTCTTACTGGAAATTTGCAATACCGTTAGTGGATGGCAGCTCTGGAGGGAACAAGATGGGGATTTTTAATGTCTAAAGTCTCTGACAAAGTAATGTTTCTGCTGGGGAGATACAAGAAGAGTAACAGTTGTGTTGTGTGTCCCCCTGGCAGGATGACAACGCCATCCTTGAGATGTCCCTCAAGCTGGCCAGCATCTACGCTGCCCAGGAACAGTGAGTTCCCAGCAAGAGGTGTCACCTGCCTTCATCTCAGCTCTGCAGGGGTGGTGGGGTGGCCAAGCAGAGGCTCTTAAATGAGGGGTCCTTCAGGGATGGAAGGAGCTTTGCTTTGCACTTTGCAGGCACAAATTAGCCGTAGCTGGCTACCAGTTCTGCATCCTGACCTTAGAGGAGAAGGTTGCCAAGGAAAAGGACTTGCCTGAGGATGTCTTATCAGGTGGGCAGTCTTGTCTGCCAAAGGCTTCTCATCTTTTCTCCGTTTCCCTGTCCTTGATGTTGTTTCTGTGTTGCCTAAGCACCATCTTCATGTCAACTCACTGTCTTCACGCTGCCTGAGTTTCCTGCTGTGGTAGGATGGAGGCTCATGCTGGATCCTGTGGCAGTGATCACTTCACTCCTCTCTGTTTGCAGCTGAAGAAAAGGCCAACACCCGCCTCCTGCTTGGGATGAGCCTGGACTCCTATGCCCGCTACCTCCTGAACATCAAAGAGCTCCCAGCAGCACAAAAAATGTATGAGAAGGCTCTGCAGATATCAAGTGATGTTCAGGGAGAGACTCATCCACAGGTGATTTGTACAGCAGTAGCTGGACAGCAGGGAAGGAAAGGCTGCTCTGTAGGGAATGAGGCAGCCTTAGGGCAGCTCTGGTGACATCACTCATGGCCAGCACTACCTGAGGCTGTTTTCCTGCCAGGAAGGATGAGCATGCAGATAGAGAAATACAGGACACTTCCTTACTGGAAGCTTCTCTGGGAAATGCTGCTTTAACTGGTGTGGCAGGGGGTGAATGTGGTGCTTCTGCTGCCCCGGACTGCTCCACCAGCTTCCCTTTTCCCTCCTGGTGCAGAGTGTGGTGCTGATGAATGACCTGGCGACGGTGCTGGATGCCCAGGGACGCTATGAGGAGGCGCACGCCTGCGTCAGGAGGGCGGCAGAGCTGGCACGGGACACGCAGCACCCCGAGGAGCACATGGTGCTCAGTAACCTGGCAGCAATCCTGATGCACAAAGGTCAGTGAGTATTTATTGCCCAGCCTGGCACTGAGCGGGTGCTGACTGCAGAGATCTGGATCTGTAGTGCAGGGCTGAACTATACTGCTGGTTTGGGGTTATTAGTTTTAGTTGAAGCAGTAGGTCAGACTTGGAATTGCTTTCACTGACTGAATTTAGCCTGACCCAAAAGTTTGCCAGGAGATCTTGTTTCCCAAGCGTTCAGTAACTCTTCCAAAAGGACAGAAGACATGCATGAGATTTGTTTCTATGAGATTTTAATGCTGAAGCGTCACCATGTCTCATCATTGCTGCTCTCCAGCTCTCAGAGTTGGCAACCTGTCAGGGATGTTTTCTGAACCTCGCTAGATCTTGATGTGTTTTAAATAGTCCTTGTCCTTTGCACGTGGTCAGCTTCAGGAGGGGACTCTGAAAATGGTTGATGGAACTGGGTAGCCAGGCCTCTTTTCCCTCTTGCTACAGAAGATTTCCTGCAAGCAAAACAAGTGTACAAAGAAGCTCTCAAGCAGGCACAGCAGAAGGGAGATGCTGCTTCTGTCCAGCATATCCAGGAGGAACTAGCCGAGCTGGCCAAGAGGAGGAGGGGCGCTAAATAAGTTTGGCCCCAGAGCCCAACCTCGAGGTGGCTGAAGGCTGCAGGGTTGGTCAGCACAGGCAGCCTGGGACCAGCTCGGTGCAGAGAAACAGCAATGAGGAGTTTCAGAACTGCTTAAGAGGAAGGGCTGCAACCGTCTAACAGCCCAGAATAAAGGTGTGAAATCTTAACTGTGTGAATTTGTGGTGTAGTCTGTGGTTTGACTGACCTGCTGTGCTAAGTGATTTAATTTTGGCTGCCTAAGTGCAAGTCTGGCCTGCTATTAATACCTGTGTTGAAGTCAAGGAGTAGCAGTGTGCTACTCCTGCCTTACCACAGAAGTGTTCAGGTTCAAAACATGGCTGTCCTTGAGCAAGTCTTGAAAAGGAACAGGCAGGAATTGTCTCACTCTTTACATTTTAACAGCACAACAGGGGCTACACTTTTATCAGTGCTGCAGTTCAGTGTGCTTGAACTTCAGCAGAGCATTTCCCAGGCTGTACCTGCACTGCAGCAGAGCTGCAGCTCCCAGTCCTGGTCCAACAAGTTACCTGAAGATCAAGTGTATTTCTTCATTTAGCATCCAAAGATAGAACTTGTCGTCTCAGAGGAGGGGTGAGACTGTCACCACACAGAGCTGTTGTCAGAAATAAAACACTTGGCTCCACTGGAGAGCACGTGGAGTGCCAAAGTTGTCCTCCTCTCTTGGGTAGGTCAGTGCTAGAATGCTGAGGCTTCCTGTTGGAAAAGCTTTGTCAGCTATGTGCCTTCACGGGAACCAAGTATGAACAGCTGCTTTAGACAACAGAATTTCTCTGATCTGCCCTGCCAGGAGGCCTGATGTTAAAGAAAGAGGAGAATTAAACCAGAAATTACCAAATCCATACTTAGGATAGTAGAACTAATTCTGTCACTAACCAAGCACAATTTTAACCTCTCAGTTGTCAGAACTGCAGCTGGTTGGTACACCCCTCAGTGTAATTATATCATTATTAATTTACTTACAGTAGCAGCTTCATCTCTGCTGAACTTTGAGCTAGGAGGAGGAGGAGGCACACAGGTTTTCTAGAGCAGAAGTTCACTGAAGCTGGAGAACTTCTGTCACATACACAGCTTTGTTCTCAGCAAGCTGGAAAGTAAAAACACGGCTGCACTGACAGAAAGGCTCTGGCACATCAGAGCCCACCTTCCCTAAAGTGCTGGGTTTGGGGTTTGAAGGGGCAGAGCCTGGAGGGCAGCAGCGGTACCTGGGAACCCTGCAGCAGCCCTGGGAGCAGGGTCTTGCCTGATGCTGCAAAACAAGAGGGAGACACAGGAAAAGCAAGTGGAGAACTGATCCCCTTTATTGATTGGTCTGAATCCAGAAGTCACTGTCTAGTGAAGACATTGTGTGGAAATTATGATGCATGGGTTTTTCAAGTCTTAAATGATTTCATATCAGAATCACGAACCATATCAAGATGAAAGCATTGTGAAAGCGCTGATCAGAAATCAGGTAAAAATTTGTAGTAAACTACACTTTGTAAACATGACTTACAAACACCTTCCTGTCTGAAACAGGGCAGATGTAATTCCATACTTGAAGATTACTGGAATTGTGGTAAACCCTAACTTAGGCTCTGGAGAGGTTTTTACACTGGAGAAGTTAAAACTTGGATAACAAACAAAAAAAAGCAGCAACATTTTATGTGCAAATGCCACTCAAGCTGTATCTTAGGAGATAGTGACTATCCTACTTTGGATATCTTGCTGCTGCTGCAGCAGTAACATGAAGCTTTGCAATGAACATGCTATACTTACTGTACAGGTAGCAAAGACATTTGTCTGTACATGCCTCTTTCACATTGTATTTGTTACACTAAGAAAGTGAGAACAAGTGAGTTTAAGAATGGAACTTAACTCTCCACTCCAAATTTAAATCTACAAAAAGGGCAGATCAACTCGTTTTCCAGTATATGTTGCTGTGGGAACAAAAAGAAAGTTAAAGTAAGAGCACAGGTCTACAAACAGGATGAAAACTTCACTGCTTCAAGCCAGAAGGATAAAGGAGAGGAGGATGAGAGAAATCTTTCAGAGAAAGACTGCAAGGAGATTTAAGACTGGCAACGGATCTGCTCTGATGCAGTGTTTAAAAAAAGTAACAAAATAGTTCTGTATTTTCAACAGTGTCAAGTTTCCAAATGAGTTCCTTTGGAATTTTGTTTCCCACACTTGGGGCAAAAAGGCTTTCCTTAAAGGACTGAAAAAAATTTGCTATTGGTAAGTAGTTCTGTGCTTCTTCCTGTTTGTAGGTGGACCATCACAGTCCCTCCATGGGCTGCAGAGCTCACACAACTCAAGGTTACACACTGCATTACACCTTCCATACAACGCATCACAAATACAGCGGCAAAACCCAAAATATTTTTCACTGGAAAAGAACTCCAAGGCAAAGACCCTGTTGATCAATGAGATGCAAAAGCAGTTTGGAATCTGACAGACCACGCCACCCCCCAGCTCAGTGCTATCTGTGAATCAGTCCTTCTACCCCGGAAGATATGAATTCACTTCCTGAGGTCAGTGCAGCATAAAATGAAGATGCTTTTGGAGATGGATGTCAGGACACCCTGTGACATCACTACCAAGATGGATGTGATGAGCTACAAGCATTGATAGATGAATGATTAAGGAGACTCTCCTAGTACCATATACAATTTAAAAATAAAAATCACCCTAACAAGTATTGCACACTTCAGAAGTTAAGCCAAGCATTTGTAAGGACTTCCACCAAAAGCTTGCTTAGAGGGACAGGGACTGGGACGCAGACTTCAAAATAATTATTACATAAAGATTTTAAAATCAGATTGGAGGAAGGTAAAAATCACAGTACCTATTTCAAACTGGTTGTAACAGAAGCCACGTAGTTGACTCATGTGTTGCTCAATTATTCTATAAAAGCACTTTGTTTTATTTAAACTTGGGATGTGGAGGTTTTTCTTCTTAAAGGATTTATCAACCCACCCAGAGCCTCTGTTCAGAAAAGCCATTTGCTGTGGTTAAATATGACAGTAAAATTTAGTAGCCTGTTTTGACTGCAAACAATGCAGAAACAGAGAACACTAAGAATAGGCTTTTAGGGCACAGTTAAAATTCCCAGTGCGCATAACAGTGAGGTATGCCTCCAGAAGCTGTTCTTTTTTTGTTTCTTTAACCTTTTAAAAATGAACCATAACATACCCATGCAATAATATTTCTGCAGTGTTGCTAAATAAAACCAACTGCACCAAAAATTTACAATGTGGCAGAATTTAAAATTCCAAAGAAATATATCATCTTATTCCAGCGAACCGGAGTATGTTAATGTACAGAATTCACTAAGGGGTCAGTCTTAAAAATCAACATTTTCACAAGAGCTTGAACACCACTGAGAAAGTGTGTCTAGGGAAAAAAAAAATTATATAAAAGCACAATGCCTGCAGGAAGTGGCACGGCATTAAACGGGCAATGATGGTTGGGAGGCTGGGGTTCTGGTTAGGCTAGGCTGAGAGGGAGGCTAGGGTTATGAAGAGTATTCTACACTGGAGAAAATGCTTAAAAAAAATTACAAAATGACCCCCGAAGTTTAGGCAATGATTTGAACATAAGTACACCAGATACTATAGCAAGGGAAAAAACACTGCAAAAAGTACTCTCTATTTACAGAAGAATGATTTAAAAGACATTATGGTTTTCTTTACAAATAGATGTAGAGCAGGAATAGTCCCCATTTTTAAAAACTCTTTACATATTTATCTTTAGTAAGTCAACCTTCTCGACCACAATCCTCCAACACACGGCCTGTGCAGAAGGCATTTCACGGACTCTCCAGCAATTCTTCATTGTGTGGCCCTTGCTCTCTTGGAAAGTCTCTGTGGGCACAAGTCAAAAATAGATTTCTTTTTTTGACCCGCAAATTAAAAAAAAAAATAATAATCTGCATAGTTCAGTCATCACTGTCAGACAGAGTCTCATATTGTGCTGAAAGCAGTGGTGCAGGCTCTCGCTCCCAGATCCTGTTCTGTGGGTGAGTGGTTGCTTGGCTCATGGACGGGGGGGCACAGGCGATGGAGGTCGGGGGGGTGCTGCTCAGCATCCTCATGGTCAGAGGGTTGTATGGAAACTGGGTGGAACCTGCACCAAAAGGCAAAAACACGAGCTGTTCTGAGAGATCTGTGTTGGCTTGGGTTGTGACACTTAGCAGAAAATGCATTTCAGAAAAGCCCCACTTGCTGGAAATATCTGGCCAATGTTCAGGGTTACCGTACAACATCTGAGCTGTCTGCAATCCCTCTGAAAGGAGCCCGTTCCTCACCTGTTGATGAAGGCCTGTCTTCCCAGGCCCACACTGGAGTCTGTCTGTGGTAGTCCCCTTCTGAATGTACAGATGAGACAGAAGAAGGTCTTTCAGTTCCCAAATATCCCTGCCCAGGAATCGGTGATTTTGACTTCCGACTGTTTGTCTTGCCAATGAGCTTCTGCTTGCTGACTGCCCCACCTGCCAACAGAAGGGACAGCTTCCATCAACCACATTTTAGCCTCTGTGTGTTTGTTTCTATAAATTATCAGGTAGCACTGAGAAGCTTCAGGTATCCAATACACCCTGTTCTCCCTTCCCTTTTCCATCAGTGTTGTCACAGGCTCCTGGAAAAGCCAGGACAATAACTGCAAACATCACCTCTATCACTTCCAGAGGACAGACTGTGGTTTTCAGTAACACCAGCTTCTTCAAACCCTTCATTTATTTATTTTCTTTAAGGCCCTGGGATGTTTGGGAGTTGCAATACCTGAATTTGGAGATGGATTGGCTTCTTCCCTACGTGTCTCGTTAGTCGCCGGTACCACGGTGCCCGAGCTGCCCGGAGCCACCGTGAGAGGCTGGGACATCACGACCCCGTGCTCCTCGCTCTTGTCATCAAAGTTTCCCATCAGTGCTTTCCTGATAATGTCTTCCAGACCCAGGTTACTGGCAGGATCTGCAAAGGAGTGACCCCTAGAGCTGACTGCACCTGGGAGAGAAAACAAAACACAGGGAAAAGGTAGGAAGAGAGGCAAAAAGTGTATCTCGGAGAAATTAAAAAGGGGCGTTGGGAAAGATTTGGTCATTTTGCTTTTCTTTATGGTGCAGCAAGCAAGTTTTCATGTAGGATATTAGCTTTTAAATTCTCACCATTTTCCTCTTTTACTGGACTCCCCAAAGAGTGTAAATTTAAGACATTTAAGACATTACATTTTTCTGAAACATGTGTTGTTTCTTTTATTGAAGAACTTACCTGAGGTAGTGACTGCTGGCAAATTGAATATTTCAGTCCCTGGCTGAGCAGTTGCTGCAATTAAAACACAACATTTCACTGCGTTTTTCAGTACTGATGATCACTAAGTGATCAGCAGTAGCCCTACTGCACAAGAAAAAAGCAAAAATATAGTTCTAGTATCATATTTCACCATGTCAGTGTTCATTACTGGAACTATAGTAAAACGTCATTTAACAGACAATCATAAGGGCCAAGAAAACACAAACCATTTAGTTTCAACACATCTTTCCAAAAAGGAGAATGTGTATTACTTAAAGTTGATACAAAGGAAACTACAGACACACAGTTAGTTAGAATAATGTCAGGTTTTAACAACTCTCTCATGAATTATGTGGTTTTCATCTCTCAAATTGTTAAAAAGGTTAAATGTGACAGTCCTACATAAAACAGCATTAAAAAAATCTAACAATCCTCCAGTTCTGTGGCCATAAATTATTATATGTGTTTTATATTCATAGATTTATATTAATTTGTATTGTTTGAACATATTTAGGTCAGGACATCCGCACGTGGAAGTCCCATAAAGCTTAAGCTGGAAAAATTGAGTGAAAAGGCAAGTCCTGCATACCCATGTCAGAGTCACTTCCACCAGATGAGTTCAGCTTTCGAAATATCTCCTGTTTCTTGGATTTTACCATTGGTGAAGTGTTCTCAAGTTTGGTGAAAAACGAAGGCAGGTAACTGATACTGCCTGGAGAGCGAGAGTCAGTCCTGCCAAGACCAACACGTGTCAAAGAGACAGAACTTGTAAGGTGCACATTTAAATCTTCCCAAAAGCAGTCAGGCAGAAACCACAACAGTCACATGAACACCGTGGGGCTCAATAATAACTGAGTTTGCTTAAGCAGCAGCAATCTGACAAATAAGCTTGAATTAAAAACCCAAACAACTTGTACGTAAATTAAAAAATAATCTAAAAAATAAAGTAAAACATAATCTAGGTTTCCTAGCCCAAGATCCTAGCTCGTCAGTTTTACACCTACCTCTGTTCAGTAGGCTCAGTTCTTTGGGAAAGCAAAAGAACATTTTCCTGTTTCTCATGTACAACTGGGACCTGAGGTGGCGAGATTGGCTCGTAGGGCTCTGAAGGGACATGACTCCTCTCTGGAGATTTTCCAGGCCTACATCCACAATTCAGAGACAGATAATTACTCTCAGTGCATGTACAGCAGGATTTAACTCATGTAATTTTCCAGTTGCTACGTAACTACTTATGTGTAGTTATATGTTACATGCTTTAATAAGCTTGGTGATCTTAAAAAGATGACTCTGAATTATCCCTAACAACTCTGCTAACTTTTAAGTAATTAAACATCTTCGACCCTGTAAAGACTGGAAATTAAGCAGAAGTAGCAAAGGGAAAGCAGTTGTAAGTTATGTTATGGAGCCAAGCAATTGGCAAAACAGCAGGAGACAGACTTTGCCTAAAAATAAGACCAAAAGGCGCCTTTACTTCCAATCTGCACCAAGATTACTGCACTATTTTATATCAATATCATATCTGGGCATCAGTTGAACTTGCGGTTAGGCTGAACCCATGCATTACCTTCCCCTGGCCTTGTCAGAGAGGTTCTCAGGGGACACTCTGGCCCCTGGCCGCTGGTGGTGCACAGGCTGCGGCTGCGACTCGGGGCTGTAGCGGTTCGTGGGCTTTGGCCGGCCAGGAACGGGCGTTGGAGCAGGGCTGGAGTTCTGGAATGTCGTGGTGGGAGGCTGCAAAGAGGCCTGAGAAGCTGCTTGGTTTCTAGCAAAGTCTTGTGTGATAATTTGCTGGATGTGACCAAAAAAAGTAGAAAAGAGATCTTGGTTAGATATTGGCCCCAGCGTAGGTATTCGTGAATTAGGTGAGACTGATGGCAACAAATGAGATTATCAATTCAGATACAATATTTTATAATACTCTCAAATAAAACCCATAATTACAAAACCTACACAGATGTGATCAGCAAGGGTGATGAGCCGATGGGTTCTGGGCACATGTGCCATCCCCTCTGCCTGGGAAGAGGGAGGTGGAGGTTGTTGGGGTGAGGGGGGCTCCTGTTGTGTCCTGTAGCGGTGAATGGGGCCCTCATATGGCCTGTTGGGGTCAGCTGGTTGAAAAAGAAAAGGTCACTCTGTTAAGCTTCAAGATTTCAAACTTCTGTGCTTACAAATCTAAAAAAGGTGACTGTGAGAATATTTGCATATGCAGATAAACTTACTCTCTGCCTGGCTTGGTTTGGGGGTCTCTTGTTGATAGGGCTGTAGCTTTTCTTGGGCAGGTACAGGTGAATTTGCAGGGCTGATCACCTCAATGGCATCTCCAGGAGCTTCATACCGGTGTGAGGACACTGAATACCAAGCAAAGGTTGTGGAATAAGATGTAAATATGACAGAAAATTTTTGTTGCCTATACTTAGCAGCACCGGTGCTTCCATTAAAATGGCACCAGTTAATGAAAGTCAAAACACTGTTGCCTTCTCATGATAACCATGGTTATACAAATACTTCCATGAAACACTGTTCCAACATAAACCAAGTAAATTTTCAGTTTCCTGACTTCTGATAAGGTTACTCTTATGGTCCTGCATTTCATGCTGTAGCATGGCATCTGAATAAAGCAAGCAACTCTGACTTTGCAAGAGTCACTATATGCAAAAACTGTATTTGTCTATCACATGTTTCTGCTGTGCAGAGCTGAATATTTTATCATTAAACATCTGAATCATTTCACATCTTATCATTTCCCTAAAAGGCTAAGACAGACAGCAAAGAAGTAGAGAGTTACTAAGATACGTACAACTACTGGAAGAATCTGAACTTTGAGAGCCCCTATCTCGAGCATCCTTGTCTGAAGCAATCTGGCGAGTGATGATCACATCTATGAAGTTAGCAGCAGTAATTGTGGTCTTTCCTCGAGTTCTCAGCTCTTCCTCGTACCTGGATTTAGGAGGAGGTCCTTTCTCTTTACCAGCCTCTGAATAGACTACTGATGAAGTCTGTCCCTGGGACTTGCCACCAGAGTAATTTGCAGATGTATAGGGGCACTGCACAGGCCTCTTTTCTACCTCCAGGGTCTTCTGCTCCATCTGCTGCTGGTCAGTCACCACAGCTGACCGGCGTCCCATGTTCTCTTCTATCCTGGTTCCTTCGTGCTTGTTCTCCTTTGCTTTGGCAACTTCCATCTGTGGAGCAGAGGCCGCAGCATCCACGAGTGCCGCCAGGGCGTCAGCAGCGGTGTTGTAACGGGAAGCCGGCAAGCCTTGAGTGATAGAGGGAGCTCCAGGGGTGAGCTGCCTGTGGGCAAACGTTGAATAGCCTCAATTACATCACATGGAAAAAAGAACTAGAGCCAGATCATGCAAATAAAGCAAACCTGTCCTGACACTGATTTCTATCCAAAATGGACTGGTGAAAATGCTCTGATAAATCCAAGAGCGATCGTATAGTGGAAAATCCTTAACCCTAAATGCACCTTTTAATAAGCTCAAATATTAGAACAGATATCTCAACAACAGTAACTTATAAAACATACATGATACGTAGCTGAGCAGCAGGATCCAAAGGTGTGATTACACTTGTCCCATTGGTTCCTTGGAAAATACTTGGCCTTTGCTGCAGAATGTTTTCCTGGCTTCTAACAGAGGGGGACGGGGACCGGACGTATCCGTGACTGCCGGGTCTGCCAGGCTGCTCTGCACCTGCAGGACACAGAGTGGAGAGGAACAAACTAAAATAAATGATTACTCTTACAACAGTGCAGCACTATAAATCAATGCTGTCTCCTCCACATCCCTTCCCAGTTGTCTCCACCACTCTGGATGTGATGGTATGTATAAAGATTTAAATCTGTTTACAATGCTCTAAATGACATGCAAGCTGTGCCACTGACAGCTGGGATTCACTCCTCTTTAGGCGCTGCACTGCTTTGAGAGAAAGTTCAAGAAGTTGCAGAAGTTGCAATTACGACCAGAACTGCATGGCAACAGGAACCTGCCTGAAGTGCAGAGTAAAAGCAAACTGTAAATGATATTTGCTAACAGTGACTGCATAAAATGAGCAGTTACAGGGTACAGACAAGTGCTCCAAGTGTGTCCATGTGCTCTCACCTGGTCGGAGATAAAGTTCAGCAGGGACTGAGGTGATTCTCTCCCTCTCTCGTTCTCGTTCTCTTTCCCGCTCTCGTTCACGTTCCCTCTCCCTTTCCCGTTCCTTCTCCCTCTCCCTCTCCCGTTCCCTTTCAGCATTTGCAGCTGCAGAAGCTGCCAGGTGTGTGGGGTGTCCTGGAAGGTCCACAAGGCAAAATGAAGGAGCAAACAAAGAGATACTTAAGTGAAGCATGATAATGTAAACACTTGCCAATATATTTTGCCACATGCTTATAGCAAAATTTCCCACATAGATTTTAATTCCACTTATCTAGGAAGACAAAAGCTTAACATACAGTGACAGTGGAAGGCTCAAAAGCCTTTTACTGAACTGTCTGTTAAACTGTCAGAAACGACACAGCTTACAGACCCCAATCCCACCCTTCAATACATGTAAACTGCAGTTAGTGAGTTATAATCAAATTACTACATCTCCTGTGAAAACATCAAAACATGGCATTAATGAAAGCTGAGTAAAGATGGTCAATTATCTCAGCATGTCAGACAATTAGAGACGTCACCAAGCCATGAGAGCTCTTACCTGGTGACAGAGAAGCAGGATTGTAAGGCCTGGGAGGGAAGGTAAGCTGGGTGCCAGGGATATATGTGATTCTCTCCATGGGTGGGGTGCTCGTTCCTCCAGGATGAGGCACTAAGATAGTGGGAGCCATATTGTTCAGGTCAATGATTCCTGTCAGGAGGTGACACACGTGAGAATGGCCACTCCAGGACATGGTCTACACATTTCATGTTCTGTTCACTGGTAACAGTCAGCAATGAATGTTTAGTGGAAATATAAGAATAAAGCAAGTGTAGAATTATATTCCAGCTGGTTATACTCTCTTAGATCTGGCAATCAGCAATTTAGGAACATACTAAGTCAGAATTTGCAATTGTAGCTCTCCCTTTAATTGCCCTTTGGAAAAATGCACTTCACTCTACTCAATGATCCCATCTTTTAGCAATATGGGGTATTACCCAAAAAATAAAACAATCAGCATGGTTTTCACAAACTTTACGCTTTTAGATGTTGTTTATATATTCTTTTCGAAGAAGTTATCATTTCAATATAATTCTCTTTCCTGAAGTTTGACAATGAGCTAAATGTGGCTCTGACCATCAGTTTAAATGAGCAGAAAACAATCTGGCTCTTGAAGACTAGTAACTCTCAGAGCCTCCTCCTTAAAAATATTGATTATAGAGGTGGTTCTCCTTTCCACAAAAGGCAGTTTGCAAAAGAGTTATCAGACATCCGGGATCACCAGAGGATCAACACATCTATGCATTATGCACTTGTATGTGTGCATCCAAACCCCAGCTGGCACAGCCAGAACACGCTTTTAAGAGCATTCCAGAAGGAAAGCCAGGCCCACCTCGTGCTCCTGCATAAGGGAGAGCTAAAGTTTGCTCCCTGGGGGACAACCCCCTGGTGACGTCGGGCCGGAGGTTCACTTGCATCTGCTGGGAGGTGATGTAGTCGTTGAGGATGGTCTGGCGCGTGTTCTCCATGGCGTACAGCTGGTACTGGCTGGGGTACCCCGGCGTGGGGGACAGCTGCCTTTGGAACAGGTAAGCAGCAGCAGCTGAGGGTGAAAGAAGGCAAAAGGATGCATTTAGGAAGCAGCACGGCTCTGGATCAAATCAAGCTTTCAGGCGTTCGTAAAGCTTCAATGAGAGGTGCTATCAAGTCTCTCTAGCCAGAGTCAAATGAGTGAAAATAGCATTTTAATACTGATGTTTTATTGAATTTCTGCACTGCACGCACACTGAAAGTGCTAAATAATCCAGATGGGAAAGATGACTTTAATAAAAGCATAAATCTTGAAATTCTGAAAACGTAAAAGGCTGAAATATTTAAAGATACCTCACAGAAAATACCTCACAGAAGTAAACTGAGGGTTAAAAGGAAGTCTACTGTATTTAATATCACCAGAGATAACCTGATAATCCCTCAGTGAGAATAATCACAGTCCTGAACAGAGGACTTATAAAGAATATATGTCCATATATAATTACAAAGAATTATACTTTAATTCTGTAGCCTCTTCCACATAGCTTTCCTGAGAGCTTTTAATACATTCCACAAATACTTATCTAAAAATACTGTCTGAACTTTTTAACAAAACAGAAGCAAGCTGGCAGCTCTGAAGGGAAGTTGCAGCATTATACAATACTATTTCACTAAGTTTCCTGGTTAGATATTAAACTCCCACTAAACTGAAATCAAACCACAACAACAAATATTTATAACCTTATAAATTATAGTTGGCCACTGATAATTGCCTTATAAAGGTATCCGTTGTGCATCAAAGCTCGCAGTATTTCTAAAACTAAAAAAAGCCAACCCAGATGTATTTACCAGGATCCAGAGCCCTGTGAAATGGCATAGCAGGATCTAAATGAGGAGGGAGGTGACCCCTGTAGACTTCAGGAGTTGCTCCTCTGTGGTGAGGGTCAAAAGGACTGTGAGCCACTACAGGATCAACCCCTGGGACCGGAGATTTCGCAGGCACACTCTCCCTCTGTGTTGGAGTGAGTGTGTTCTTCCTTTCGTGATTTGCTGGCTTCCCAGAAGATATTCCAGCTAAAAGCAATGAAAACCCCAAATTAATAAAATGCCTATTTTTCTATTGAAAATTTAACTGTAAAAATACACTGGTTCCCATGGAACATTCTTGATGACTGCAATCTGATACAACAAAGCAGAGAGAACATTTTATATCACAGAACACTCCTGCTGAAAGAATTGTACTTTAAAACTAAGACTGCTTGTACTTCACTATATCATCTTCCTCATCTAGAGGCCTCTCAATCAGGAATAGCTTCTGCCCTTAAAATATAATCCTTGTAGGTACCACTTTCAATGTGATCCATAATCAAATGCAGATAGAGGAGGGAAGTGGGAAGGCAGTTCGGTCCCAATTATGGCATATTTTCATTTTCTTTTTTCAATTAACAGCTTACAGCCTTCTAAAATGGGTTCTAGCCAACTTCCAAATTGAGACAAGCCATTAGAATAAAAGAAGGCGTACATAAAAATCAAAACAATAAAACTTTCTGTCTTACTGTGGATAGGAATGACATACCCTCACTAACTCTATTCATCATAGGTGAACTCCTGGACATTGGACTCTGATAGTTCACAGGTGTCCTCCGAGCATTTGTATCATCATAAATCCCAGGGCTCAGCTGTGATTTGGGAGTTTCGTGCAGAGTTGACCTGAGAACAGAGGGACCAGAGCTGACTACGGACGTGTGACGGGACCGCACGGCATCCCCGGTCTTCACATCTTCGTATTTTCCTCGCTCCACCACCTTCACGTTTTCTGGCACCATTTCCAGCTGAGGCATTCCCCGGGGCAGCTTGCTTGGTCCAGTGATTAAAGATTTTACATTGTGTTTGATGGCAGACTGGCCAGAGTTGCTTTCATATTTTATGGGTGTGCCCTGAAGAAGAGAAAAATTCAGGTTAAGGCCATCTTGTGGTAAAAAACTCCCACAGCCCGACCTGATCACTCCTGAGTCTGTAACAGTGCTTTCTGCAGTTACCTGAGATATGGAGCCTTCTATGATTGGCCTGGTCGTCTGCACCATTTCGGGAGTCTTGCGACTCTCTTGGCTTAACAGGTCCTGCCTGGGGATCTCATGGATGGACCGACCCATTTCCTTTATGGTGGTGACCCCATCGTAGGGTTTCCCCTTGGTGATGGCTCCTTCAAACGTCCTGATGGGAGGTGACTCTCTCTTGATCTGCTTGGGGTACTTCAAACCTTCTTCAAAACTTTCAGCTGTTGCTCTTGGTGTGCCTTTTACAGGAAGAATGGTATTAACAGCTGCTAAGTGTCTGTTTTCATAAGCAGAGTAACTAATTACATATAACAGTGGAACTTTGGTTGCTGTAGTCTATGGTAAGATACTCTGAAGTCTAAAAAAATCATCACAAAAATAATACTGAACAAATACTCAATATATTACTGAAGACTCCCCATGTTATTTCAGATGCTGAAATAAAAGAAATAAATGCATCTGCAGAATTGTTAGTGTTCATATATTAAAAAAAGTGCTAATCAGTATATATTCATATTTAAAAGTCTATTTTTCAATAAGAAATAAAATGCTATGTTTACAGACTAGCTTTGAACACAGCACATTAAAAAGCTGCTGATTTATACTCTGAAAACCTTTCATAAAATAAGCTCCACCTTTAACACAGCTGCCACAGTTAATAAGAGCTTTAAGGTTCAGAAATCCAGATTTTTGAGGATTAATTAATGCTCCCCTTTCTAAACCTGCAATACCTCACCTTGCATTATAGAGCCAGACAAGACTGTTCTCTCCTTTAGTTCAGCGTGTGGGCTACCCCGAGGCAGCGCTCGGCAGATTAAACCTAAAATTAACATGAAGGTAATTTAGAGAATTAAACAAGTGTTAAAAAACCCCAACCTCCAAACCAACAAACCCCCTTCCCTCTCACACATTAGAGATGGTATCTGTATCCTGGCAGTGCCCAGAGGGCCAAGCCTCAGTATGCCAGGCATTGCAGCAGCATGTTATAAACACCTCCTGCCCTAAAAAAATAATGTTTCGGTTCAAGTATTTGTGCTGTTGCATACTTGCAAGTTTTAACATATTTAGAAAAGAGGAGGTGTTTTTTATAATTAAGCTTAACCTTTGTTTCAAAAGCAGTCACTGCTTTTCTCACACTCCACTTTCCTTGCCTAGAAAGAAAGGTGTTCATGGTGGGAAGTGAAACAAAAAGAAAAAAACACCCCAAAATATACCTCAGCATCCTCCAAATTACCAAAGTTCATAGTGAATCATTGGGGAAGAGATGAATTTACTGTGCCTACAGTAAGAATCTAAACCAAGCCCTCAAAACACTCATAATTTTACAGGTTGAGGACAGAAAATGTGTCAGTGATGAGACACAGCATAAAAGTACCAGAGCAGCTTCTCAAATGCCAAAAGAGCCCAAAGATGAGCCAAATGCATGAGCAACTTAGAGGCAACACTGAATTTCTGTGTACAGCCTACAAACCTCACACTCACATTGTGCCAGTGATGAACATGTCCACAAAATAGCCTCTAAGGGCTACTCAAAGATGGGACAAAATGCTTTTAAGGAGCAAGACTCCATGGCTGAAGCAGGAAAGATTTTCTTGCATTTGTACTTTTACGAAACAATCAGAAAAGTTATATAATGACCTGCCTTGGCCTCTGCAGGCTTTGTTTGATTACAGTTTATTAAAACACAACAGCACTAGGGATGCCCTGAAGCAGGATCCTGCAGTTCAAAGAGGTTTCTTGCAGGAATGCAAAAGGTCAGGGCAGCGTGATAGCAATATTTAACTAAAGGGTGTGGCAGAGGCTGTGCTGCTGTGACCCAGTGCTTGAGCTCGACAGGACCAGTGGGACTGTGGAGAGCCAGGGAGATGTGTCAGATGTGCTGAGAGCAGCAAGTGCACCTGAAGTAGCTGCAGTTGTGGTTAAACAGAAAAGAAAACTGGGATCTACTCCAGTCCTTTTTCCAGCACGCTCTAACTGCAGTGTTATTGCTTGGATTTGGTCAGTAATGTGATTTAAATCTAACTTCTCTGTTAGTCTGCACCATGAGAGAACTAGAAATACTCTTACACCAATGGATAAAAGATAAAACACCTTGGAAGTGGCTGTTTTTACCTTCCAGTGGTGCAGATCCTGGAGACTCCCTCAGTGACATCCCTTGCTTTATATTTCCTTCCATTGTATCATAGGTTCTCTTTAAACCAATTTCATGAGCAGTTCTTGGACTCCTTGTTCCTTCACGGACATTTTTAATAGCTGGTAAAATGTACAAGAGTGTGTTCAGGAAATGTGGACAATTAAAAACAGACACATGAATGTTACATTAATGAGACCACAGGTCATTAATATTTAACACAACTTCAGTATAATATTGTAACATTAAATATCAATCTTAAAAAGATCCTTTATAGTTTGTCAAAAAGTTATTTGTTCAGTTACTCTTTTATCAGTATTTCAACTGAAGTTTAAAGTTGCATAATACATTTATTTTTATTTTAATAGAGGTCATTTTAAATCTGGTTATTTAACCTTTCACAATAAAAACATTCCATGACAAAGAGGAAATAAATGGCAAAGGATTAGTTTATCTTAAACACACTCATCCACTTGGAAGCAGAAACACATCAGCTATGGATTATCAAAGCAGAACCTGACTTTGACCAGGTAGAATATACAAACACTCACCATCGTAAGATAAAATATGCCCACTTTTGCCTTCATAAATGACATGGCCCTTGGCCGAAGCCTCCTCTCTGCACTTCTCTGGGCTGCTGTCCTCCGTGGCCAGGCGGGTGATGGTTCCCTTGAGCAGCGCGTCGGCGGCAATGCCGGCCTGGGACAGAGCTGGGGTACCCTGCGTTCAAACCCAGCACGTCAGTAAACACACACGGTCTGAGCCATCCCACAACAGGGAGGAGGGAAGGGAAAATACAACAAAACCAAAGAAACTGTTTAGGTCTATAAGGCCAATTAATTTATCAAGTACGGCTTAAAGTTCTGCCTCTATTATAGACACTTAACCTAAATATGTGTAAGGTTATTTCTGCTACATTGTTAAAAAATAGAGAAAGAAGAATGGGAAGGACAAGATTATCAGTGTATTTCAGGATCTGGAACATTTACCCTATAAATACCATTTGGGGGAAAGATGAACACATACCACATACATAATGGAGCCATTAGGTTTTATTTCTGTCCAAAGCAATGAAACCTCCCCTTCCCATCTCAGAGCAGAGTTGAGGCAATTGCCTTCTGTATGCTGGGACCCCAAACCAACCAAAACAGCAGCACTTAAAATGATAGGACAAGAGGCCTGAATTTCCCTTCTTGGATTCAAATAGCCTCTGCACAAGACTGGTTACACTTGGTTTGAATATTTGAACTCAGGTGTGATGCAATTTTCATGAAAGTTGCCCTCAGTTAGGTTTACCAAAGGCTCTGGTATTATTTAAAAGGTTTGGAAACTCATATATCCGAAGATGAAATTGTGGTAATGCTGACTTCAGCAATAGTGGGGTTTGAACATCTGATTGGATTGAAAGTTCTTTTTCCAAGGCAGTTCCTAACCTGCGATATTAATTTACTTTTTCAGATGTGTAAATACATTCACAGTGTGAAGATGCTGTTTTGCTACAGCCTTCCCAGCAAAAGGTAAAATACCTGAGTTATGGAGCCTCTCAAAGAAGGAATGGTCTCAACTGAAACTTTATTGGTTGGAGTTCCTCGTGTTATACTTCCCTCCTGTATCGTTGTGGTACCTGATTTGAAATAAAAAGACATCCTGATAAATAAGAGAATTAAAAAAATCCACTCCATCTGAAATAATTAAAAATTCTAGTCAGAACTGTTAGTTTACATTAAAATACAGGGAAAATTTCAATTTAACAGCAGGCATTTGAGGCAGTTAGGCTATTTCTTCTTTTAACATAGTCGTTTACAGACTATAAGTATTTTACAGCATTAATTCATGGTAGTTATTTTCTTTTGATGTATTTGCTCTAGTGAGCAACTTTATTTTCAAAATGGCCTGTCTTGTAACAAATATTTTCAAGTGAGCCCTGCAGACAGAAGGAGCCAGCTGCAAATACACATGCCTTGGAAAACAGGGAACAGATTAATCCTATAATCTTATGATACTTATATAATCACAGAATACTTTAAAATAACACTTCTGCAGTTAATTCTCTTGGTTTTCTCAGGCTCTGACAAGAGTTTCTCAATCTGTGTGACTTTCTTTACCTCGCACCACACTTTCATGTTGTGCCCTGACCAGGAGTCCCTCAGGTTGGGAATTCTGGCTTCTGGGTGAGAATTCTTCTTGTTTGATATAGGGCAGGGAAGCTATTGAGGAGAAGAAAAAGAAAAAGTTTGAGGTTTTTTAATTTTCTTTAATTATGGATCATTAAATAGTCTGTATAAAACATGTCAGCTTTTCTTTCCTTACCAGATTTGGCCGACTCTTGCTGCCTTGGCAGCCCCAAGGATATAGAACCCACTGATGGCTTTGCAGTTTCTTGGGCGTAGGAAGCTTGACTGTGGGATGTTAAATAAGTGCCAGGTGTTCCCTGAAACAACAAACAGATGTTAATTCTTGTTTCTGGAATGAAGATTCACACATCTCTTTACAGGAGAATGCTAAAACTGCTATGATCCCATCTGGAAATGCTGCAGTCCCTGCTGCCATGTCCCAAGTCAGAGCAGTAGGAGAGGAGTGTCACTGGTAGTTTGGAGATGCAGGTCACCTAAACTGGATATCCATGCCCTTAAATGTGAGTACGTGTTCCATTTCTAAAGCTCCTGTAATTCCCAGACTTTTAGAATGACATGTACAGGTAGATCTTAAGGATTAATGCTGAGATTCCATAACTGAGTACAAGAAGTTGAAGACTGGAGAAAAGGGGGGGTAAAAATAATGTAAAACAGATTTTCAAATAATAATTCTCTTACTTGTGAGATCGAGCCTCCCATGATGAAGGAAGGTTTTTCTGATGGCACACTGGTTTTGGAGGATGGAATGAGTGGTGGTGGTGGTCTGGTGGGTCTGGTTGTGGGCAGGCGAACTCCCTCGGGAATATTGGTTATCACCTGGTGAGGGGCTGGCTGGAGAACTTGAGGGGGAAAATTGTACATTAAACATTGCAGTGTGAACAGAAACAGCACAGTTCAGCTGACAGCTTCCAATGGGAATTGCTTCACAATATCCCAAAGCTACTTGAGCTGTAAATACAGCTCTGAAATTCACTATGTCCAAGATTTAGTTAGTTTCCTGTTGTTAAAGAAAGTTCTTATTCTCTACATGGAATGCAACTGAGTCAAGTATAATCTAAGTTTCCCTGATTAGTCCTGGTTTAGCATGACATTATAATCTGAAAGGAAAAGCTTCAATCCAAGTTTCAGAAGTAAGATTTGTCAGTTACTTCACTGTTTTATAAGACATTCAGACTTTAATACAGAGTGATTACAATCAGAAACTAATTCCAGGGATAGCAGCTGCCTTTCCTTTTCTTCAACTGCTCCCTTCATAAGAAAGGCCACACATGAATATGACAGTGCTTGTATCAAGATGAAAAACTCTTGATCACTGTCTCTTTGCTGTTCTAATATTTTTCAGACCATCCTATCTGCTTAATAAAATACAGGTTATACAGTTGATGCAACAATAAAGAACAAAAATACAGCCTCACTGGGCTAGAAAAGCACTGAGCACATATTCACACACACACAGAAAATTATTTTTCTTCTATTAATTCACAAAGGGTTTGAAAAATAATTTGATCATCCAAATCTTTACCTGGAGGGACACTGTAGCGAGCTGCATTCATCTCAGGCTGGGGAGAGGCTTTATTGACTTCTCTTGGAGATAACCTGTAGGGTGATGCTGACCTTGTGGCTGAGTTTTGCACTTGTGCTTCCTGTTCTATTCTCTTGACCTCAGCATAAGGCATATAGGCCACTGGTTTTCCTGGGAAGGTTGAAAGTATCAGAAAGAGAAGAACCCTGGGTTAGAAATTAGAGTCAAAAGGTCCAATTCACAGCACAGTTTTAACAAAGGGCCTATTTCAATGCCAGACACACCCCTCAGGTACAAACGGTGCAATTAAAAAGAAGTATTAAACTTCATGTGTTCCACCAAACTTTTGTGCCCTATTTCAGTGCTCAGGGTCCATCTGTGTACTCCATGCAGTAAAATATTCCTTTTAACTCTGCTCATACTCCCACCTTCCCCTTCAGCTTCTGGAAGGGCTCCCCTAGAACAGAATCATCCACTTCTCCCACCTGCACGCTGCCTCTTTCTCTCTAGGAACAACTCATTTTTGGGTTTGACCCAAACGGAACCAGTTTTCTGCCTTTATATAAAGGGGCTACAAGGCAGCTCTTCAACAGTCAGTGCAGCAGAATGGGCAGGTTCCTTCCAGCGAGGGGCAGTTCATTATCAGTTCCTTATCACACTGAACTGTCACTCCCCAGTGAGGCAGCAGTGTAACACACAGACACAAACCACGGGGTTATCCCAGCACAGGTGTGGGAACACCAACCTTCCCACTCCACACTGGGGCTCTTGGAGGTGCCACAGGGGCTCACAGCGCTCCGATATTCCATGTCCAGCTGCTCCTGGCGCTGGCGCTGCTCCTCCATCAGGGCTGACTCGTGCATGGCCTTGATGTGCCGCTGGTAGAGCGCGTAACCACTCACAGGGGTGCCCACAGGGACAGAGCAGGGGCTGCAGGACACCTGGGGACAGCGAGGGGACAACGTCAGGGACACCCTCACAGGTACCTCCTGGAGGAGATGTGGAGCTCAACTTCCCCCTGCAGGCTGGGTGTGTCAAAAGGTCCACACCTGGATTTAAGCTACTGGGTTTATACTTGGTTTTACTTAACCTCCTTTCTTGCTCAAAAATATGATAATAAAACCAATTGTGTTTTGCTTCATTTGTTTAATGATTTTTTTGCTGCTTTAGTGTTGTGAGTAGATCTAGGGGTAACAAACACTCTTCAAACAGTACTGAAAACTGCCCATACCATAGGTGGGATGACAGCAGCTCGGTGGTGAAGCTGCTGCAGGTCCATCTGCCCTTGCTTTATTGTGGATGATACCAGTATTGACCCAGTGGGATTTAACAGTGAGGGCTTTGACTCTCTGCTGAAGATCCTGGAAAAAAAGAGACGGAAGGGAAAAATATCACCAAAAGGACCATGATTACACATCTTCAAAAATTTACAGGCAAAACTCTTAAATTCAGAAACCCAACACATTTATCTGACTGGACAAAGAGCTAAAAAGTCAGAACCATGTTGTGTTTTGTCCCACAGCACATGTGGTAGAAGAGGCAACAGATGCTGCTATATTTTCATAATACACAGAAATACCATAATATGAGCTCAGAATCTCCCACATCAGGAATTTATATATGCAGTACTCCAACAATGAAACCTTCTTTATACAGAGTGCTTTGGAAAAACACAACAGATAGAAAGGACTACATGTATTTAGTCCACAGAAAATAAACAATAGTCTACAACAGAATAATATCTCATGGAGGGCTAAGACATTTGTGGAAAGGTGATGTTTGAAGAGGCAAGAGAGTGCAGAAGCACCATCACCTGCACTCTTCCAAAGCCCACATGCACTCCATGACACTGGATACTTTTGACATTTAAACATCTATCCCTGGCACTGTGTGTATATTAAACCCCTGAGAGGGAGGGGGGCATTGGCTCCAGTGCCACGCCGGGGTGACACAGGAACCGCACCAACAGAACACTGAAAAGATTTAAAATACCCTCAGTGGTGTCAGCCATTCCCAAAAGAGAAACAGCTCCAAAGATTGTCCATTCAAAGCCCTACTCACCCCTGTCTGTCAGGTTCTCCATCAACTTCCTCATCAGCACTACAGGTGGCACTGGAATCATTATCTGAATGGGATTCTTGTCTGGCTGTCGTAACTTGCTGGGACAGGCTATAGTCCATTTCCTCTGGTTCTGACTTTTCCTTGGGTTTCTCCATCTCTCTCTCTTTGGTATCACTCTCTATTTTCACTTGAATATTCTCTGGTAGCCTCATTTCAGTCTCTACAGGTTCTACTTTGGTATGAACTGGAAGAGTAATCACAGGCTTAGCTTCAGCTGGATGGCTTCTACTGTCCACCTCCATAGGCTCTTCAGCCTCAGTGTTTATTTCTTCCTTGACCTGCGGCTCAGGGTTCTGAGTTTCAGCTGTTGATACACTTTGGGCTGTTAAGGAGGGAGATGTGCTGGTTGCAGGTTTAATGGCAGATTCCTGCTCTGCTGGGGCCTCAGTGGTTACTTTTGGAGCAGCAGTCTCAGATGGAGTTTCTTCAGTCGGTTTAGCAGGTTCTGCTGGAGTTGGAGATGGAGCACTTTCTGTATCAGAACTATTTTCAGCACCTGGAAAAAAAAAATGTTTTGCCATTAAGATTCAATGTTAATGAAATCTGACAAATTGGGTGCAAAAAGGATCCATCAATTTTAACCAACCCATCTGCAAAACAATTCATTTTGACTTACAGAAATGGACAATTGGCTGAATTACACACAGACACTGCAACTAAAAAATACCAACTACTGAAAGCCCAACACTTAGTCATCTTCTCTCATTCACTGTTTATGAATTCTATTGCCTTTTGCTCCACAAAAGACAAGCCAAGACTGACTGACGTTGAGTGTCTATAAATTAGCAGTTGCAACCAACAAATACAGATTAAAAAAACCACAACAAAAAACCACCACTTAAATTTGCTTGTCTGAAGCTTTACTGAGACTATCAACTACCAAAGGTTACATGTATTTGACTCAACTTATTTCAACACTCCAGATGACAGCATAATCAAAGCATCTCAAAATACTAAGCAGCAACATCTTTAGGCTGCTGAATTCTAAAAATGCTTCATCCCCTCGAGTGAGTTCAAATTACTGAAACCCAACTGAAAGAGCATTTGAACAACAACATCACGAAGTAGAACACAGCTTTCTAAGCATATAATTAGCACAAAACATAGACTCCTTCCTGTGCACACACAAGTTTCCTTCCCAGAAAAGTTACCTTCACTGTCTTCTGGGTTCTCTTCTTCATTAGATGCTTCAATGTCTTCATCCTCCTGAGCTGACACAGTGGAAGCCACACTCTCACACTGGGACACATCTCGCTCCTCTCGGGGCCTTCGCGAAGACTGAGAGAGACACAGCATTGACAAAGCAGTGAAAAATCACAGCTGTTACTGCCTTTTACTGCACTCCCATTTACCAATCTGAGGTTGAAACGAAGGACAGAGAATCTCTGTTTAGCACGGTCATTCACAAGGGGACACTCTTTCAACTTCAGGCCAACTTTGGCTTCTCCTGACCAAAACCAAGTTTGGGAACAAACCATGGCATGTTTGGGGGACAACAGAACAAGTGCAGCAAAAAGCCCAGGAGAGCACTGCAGCTTAGAGGATTTCAACACACAGCATTCTACTTTAAATGCCCCCAAACTTTCAGTTCCAGGACTTCTACCACCTCTCCTACTCTCTTTGGTAAGATCAGCGCTTGCTGTGTTTCAAGGAGCTGTTGTACATCTGCAGCTGCTCATGCACTGGTGAGGAACGTGGCTTTCAGAGCACTGAAGAACTCTTCAGGCTCGAGTGTTTTACCTGGCACAAAGCTTTCTGCTGCATTTTAAAGCAAGAAGTGGTTATTGTCACAGGTCAGTGAGCACCAGCCACCCTTTCTAGGAGATTTATGTCACAACAAAAAAAAGAGTACAAAAGGAAACAAGTGGAGATTCCAAAACAGCCTTAGTGAAGTGTGATGGATGACTTCAGAAAGATACAAGTTATCCCCTGCAAAACATTCAACGTCCACAGCACTCACCTTCTGTTTGTGCTGTTGGAGGAGACTGTCCAGGTTGTGTCTCCTTTTGTAGTTGAAATAGAAATTCTTACACTGAGCTTCACTTTTCGTCCCAACCATTTTGGCAATTGCTGCCCAGTTTCGCCCGTGTTCCACCAGACCTGGTCAAACATAGAAGAACCAATATTTACTATGATGAATAACTCACCTATCCAAACCCCAATAAATGGAACAACAATGCCTGTGGGAGGGTAAGATAGGAAGAACTGCTGTCCAAACAGCTCTAAGTAACCCACAGGAAAAGAGTCAACATGAATCTCAAAAATCATTTTGTCTGTTAAAGACGTTTGCTTTCTCTCTTCTTTCATAAAAAAGCCAACAGCAATTTGCAAATTATTCAGCATAGTGTTGGCAAAAGTCACAGCAAATGTATTGAGTGATTCAGTAAATCCTTGAAGTTTTGTAAATGCAAGTATCCAGAAGGAAGTCAAAGGCTTTACAAGGTTTACCTTTCTTAGCAACTTCCATTTCTTCTTCTGTCCAGCGGGATGTCTCCACAGGCTCTGTAGAAGCTGAAAGAGAAACAAAGACACTGAGCAGAGAAAAGACTAGGACTCATTATCATGGCACCAATTATGCATCCCATAGTCAAGAAATCTATTTACATTATGGCTGGCTCAGGTCACTGGGGAAAGCTGCTCTTGTCAGAGGGAAGCAGCCAATCTCCATTAAACCAAGCCAGAGATACAGAAGAACCACCACAATCTCAGCAGAGAAAACTGTTCAAAACTATTCTGCCTACAAAACTGTGATTAATTGTCTGTCAAGGAAGAGTTGGAAGTAACTTAGGTGTATTTATCAGTAAAATTTTATTTAAAATGTCAGTAATTACCAGCAGCTACTGAAAGCAGCAATCCAACATGCTATAAGCTAGTTCAGTGCTGTCTCACTGCTGGAATGGTTATTTACTGGTTAGTGGGGTCAAGAAATCTACTGTTCCTGCATTAACTGAGTCTCCAACTGGATAAATGGACAAAAAGAAAAGAAAACAAAAAAACCCCAGTAAGTAAAAGCAAGCAGGAAACTAAGTATGATTCAGTGCAAAGTGCTTTTCATTCACTCCTCTGGATTTTGTATCATCCTGTTTAAATTTCTGAACAGCACTGAGCTGCACCAGCCTCCATTTCCTTTCCATAAAATCTGCCATTACACACAGCATGTAACAAAGACCCTGCAACAGCTTCCATTAACAAACCACAAAAGTAGTACACTATAAAGTATCTGATCCACTGAAAAGCTATTTTGGATTTTCCAGAAAACCCTTCAAAAATGGTTTAAAAATAGAACAAAAGAAAACAAAAGCAAAATCCACTATTGCTTCAGCCTTAAAAAACCAACTGCTTCTAAAACCCCACTGTATCAATGCAGCAAGAATGTTTCTCAGAATCTCTGTTGTTTCCAGTTATACAAGAACTGATGTGCCCAGTTACTCTGTTCTTTATAGTCAGAACATCTGAGTAACAAAAGAGTTGTTACAAGCTCTAGAATAGCAGCTGCCTGTAACTACCCAGCTGAAGCATGAGAAGCAACAAGTTTTGCCACAGCAGAGCACTGCAAGAAAAAAACACAACCTGCCCTGCTATCCTGGATAATTATTTACCAACCACAAGATATTCTGGTATTTCTGCACCACCACAAATTAGGTCAGCCTTTTCCAAAATACACTCAGAGACTGCATCGTCTTTTTTAACCACACCAGCCAAGAAAGTAACATTTTATTTTAAAAAAAGCCTCTTGCCATCTAATGCAGAAACAACAACAACTTGCCAAGATCTATTTCAGCTTATGAAACTCCCTGAAGTACTCAAATATCAGGCCAATCATTTAACAGCATCCTCTGTGAGCTGCAGCCTGTAAGTGAATCTGTGTCACAGGCATGTGGATCTCTGCAGACCCATCAGTAACCTGCTCAGGGATGCAAGGTGTTATCACAGAAGGGCTGAACTGCCTTTTCTCCCCTCACATCATTCTAACAGTCAGCTGACTGCACACGCACAATTCATGAAGTTACACTTGTGAAGTTTAACAGTTTCACACAGTCACAAAATTATAAGCAGGGCTAAGAAGAAAGCTGGAATATTAAACAGGAAAACAGAAGTGCAGTGCATGCCCGGAAATAGCCCCCTGTCAGTGAGGAGCCTGCGAGCAGCTGGGTCCCTGGGAGTCCTGTAAATGCTACTCACAAGGTTCTGGTGGGGGTGGCAGAGGCGGTGGTGGCTCTTCAGTGGCTGCAGCTGCAGCAGCATTTGCTTGTGCAGCTTCATTTGTCATTGACCTGGTGATTCTGCCCTTACGCCGACCTTGGCTGTTGGCGGTTTTTCGGCCCCGAGGAGCTGCCTGCTCCCTTTCCTCTGTTTCCTCTGGTGCAACTTCAGTTTTGTCCTTTTCTTTGGTGTTCTCTCTGGGAGTAGGTAAAATATAATTCAGTCACATTCAGAGAGACACTGTGGGCAGATATTCCTGAATGTCAATGTACAAAAAACTCCTAAACCCCACAAACAAAACTCCATGAATCCGAAAGATGCCTTTAGTGAAACAGAATTCACCTATTGCCCACAATTTCCAGTTGCTAGAGAGTAACACAGATCCATGATATTGCCAACTTCAAAGAAAATATGAACACTCCATGTGTGATAGAACATATGAGAAAAACCCAAACCAACAAGATATGGAAACTATTACATGTGCAAAAAAACCCCTCCATTTCTTTTTCCACTGGTCTGATTAGCTCAGCAAGACAGAGAAATTCATCAAAAAAAATTGCTTAATACGCAAAAGAAATAATTTTCAGTCCAGATTTCACTGTCAGGCTAATGCAAATCCTGTTCTGATCTTTGCCAAAACCTGCAATCTAGGGTGAATTAATGCATTTCAGTATGTGTACACTTACTTAGATTCCTCCTTCTCATCCTTCTCCTCCTCATCTTTCTTTTCCTCCTCTTTTTTCTCTGATTTGTCTGATTTTTCCTCTTCTACCTTTTCTTCTACCTTTTCTTCTTGAGAAGGACGAGCAATCTGCTGCTGAAATGAAATGGGATTTCGATGATAACTTGATCACACAAAGGTGCAGCATCTTGTCCTCCGAGCAGCACAAACACTGACGCTGCCTTACTTCCCACTTGATAATATTTTAAGTGACAGGTACTGCACGGTGGTCAGCATAAGAACAGAATATCTCTGTCTTATATCTTATAAATTCCATGGAAGCACAGGAGGCTTCTGCAGCACGAGCGTGGATTGTGTACAATCACACACTGGCTGCTGTGTGGCCCACTAAAAATGAGCAGCTATGTTTTAAGAGCGCTGTGGGAGGTCTGACCCATGTAGTGAGGGTGTTGCTCCTCTCAAATTTTATTTTTAACTTTGTGCATTTTATAGTGAAACATGATCTTACAACTGGGGAGCAGAAAGTCTTGTAGCACCAAAGTTACGGCCAACTCCGAGTCGCCTTCTCAAAACTGCTGTTAGTTTTTAAGAAATGTAACTGCTAAAAAAATTTGGTTTGGAATTTTAGACAGACATTTCCAGTGAGTTTACAGAAAGAATTATTAAAAAAAACCAGCAAAACTCTTTTCTCTACTGAAATGACAGTTTTACAAGCACCGTAAACACTGTGCTTGTCCCAAACAGATACCCAGAGTACACTTGGCAATTCAGGGAAACACAAGGACAGAGAACTATGAGACAATGACAGAGAATTACAAGATTGCTGTTCTTGCACTTCATGAACTCGGATTTTACAATCTACTGAAAAATTCCTCAGAATAGGTTTTTATTTTTCACAGAGGAAGGAACCTCCCTATGAGTGCAGCAGCAGGTGTCACTGTTTCACTAACAAAACTGAGGCTGGACATAGTCAAAAAACTGACTTGGTTTGACATTTTAATAACGTGAACTGGAGCAGAAACCCTAAACACTAACATCTTACTGCAAATTATTAGCAATTAAGGTGCTGATTATGGATCATGCGAAGACTTCCTTTAAGCAAGATGTCACAGACATGCTAATATAAATTATTTCCACCTTGCTAGATAGATTGACCTGAAAAGCAAGGTGTTAAAACTGCATTAAAAAAAAAATAATTTAAAGAAAATTATTTTACATCTAATCTATTTAGAAAACAGTTGTTGAAAATCCTGTTCTTACCCTTATCCTGATGTTCTTACCCAACTCAACATCACTTGGTTCTCTGTTTCCCAGTAACTTTATTTAAGCTGCATAATCAACGCATAAACACAAACCTTAAAGGAGTCGAAGCCTCGGTCTGCGACGTTCCTGCACATTCATCTGCTGATTAAACTTTTACTGTCCACACAAGGGGATGGGCTTGAGCTCAGGACACAGCTCAAAAGGACAAAACCCACCCCAGCAGCGACATCACAGAGCACTGTAGCAGAGGCTGCCTGACCCAGTCCGTGTTTATTCCAGGAAATTGTGTCATTCTGCCACTTAAGCTGCCTGCAGCAGTGCTGCCCCTCTCACACAGCACCTTCTAATCTCCCTGGAGTCACCAGAGGTGATCCCCGTCACACACACGCGGCGAATTTCTGGCTGCTCACATCACCGGCCTCCCACCTGCTGCCCGGCCCCAGGCTGCAGCCACACACCCTGCAGGGACACGGCCAGCCCTGAGCCCTGCCTGCCTACCAAACCAATTTAAAGCCTCACTTAAAGAAAACTTCTTTCAACGAGTTTTTTTAAGGAATTCTCTGTAATCATAGAATCACAGGATGGTTTGGGTTCGATGGGACCTTAAATATCATCTAATTCCAAACCCCGTGCCCTGGGCAGGGACACCTCCCACCAGACCAGGCTGCTCCAAGCCCTGCCCTGAACACTTTCAGGGATAGGGAAGTGAAAGCATCATACAGCCATGGCTTTCTCTCAATTCTGTGTTAGAAACTTGCTCTACATTTGACAAGCTTTGGTTTAAGACACACTTGTTCAGTTGCCTCTGTGACAGTCTGGACCAGTTTAGGCGGCATTTTATATAAACCCCTTTCTAGAGCTATTTGAGGACAAACACATATCAAAATTTTATTAGCCTTGCATCTCTTGACTTCATATCTTTGATCCAGCACTCAGCTTCTCTTAAGTGAAAGCCCCCACACTGAAACCTGAGCCAAGTTGTGCTCACTGCGTTCTCTGAAGGACTTCCACGTCGTTACCATGATTAATATCTCCACTGCAATATTCCACTTGCTTGCCTTCTAATTTACAAAAATATATGAACTATTAAGAGTTGAAGCTGAAGCACCTGTTATTGGCCTAAGCCCATCCTGGAGCACCTCATAAATCATACACGACTTGTGTTTGCCAGTCAGCAAGAAAGCTTCAAGTTGCTTCTGAGAGATATGAAAAATATCAGCTTCAAACAAAGCTGGGGCATGGGAGGGGGAAGGGGTGAGCTGCTTTCTGCAACTGTAAGATAAAAGTTTTGGCAAGCCAGGCAGTTCAACCCTCTCAAGTTCTTTTTTACTAGCTGTTATAGATGTTGCTAATTAATCATTAATAAAATTATGACTACAAATATGATTTTTGGCACCATGTAGTTCCTTACTATTAACACGCTAACTGCAATACTTCTGAATTTAAACTTCCAGAAGTGGTAAAATTTCCCTTTTAGAGTGCTGAGAGTATTTCCTTGAGTTGGCAAGTCCAGCTCAACCCTCTCCAGAGCTAAAAACCTGGCACTTACTTGCATCCTTAACAGAGCACACATTAAGCCTGGCCAGCAGTTGCCCAAAATTTAGGGATCTGCTGTAGCACTTGCTGTGGATCAACAACCAGCAATTCCAAAGTACAACTCTGCTACAATTCCAAGAGCAAGTAATCTGAGCTGGACAAACCTTCAGTGTTCCAACTGATGTATTCAGTTACCCACATATAAATCAGCACTCACAGGAGCAGTCACAAAGTCAGGCAGAGCACCTTGAGCTGAGTTCACCAAGCAAATCCATGCCCCTGTGTCTATAGCTGGAATTAAAATCTTTCTGGTCTATATACATTATCTGAGGAAAGCAACCACTGACGGACTGAAAAGTCCATCCAAATTTTGAATCCTACCACTTCCAATATTCTGAAGTTTAACAAGGTGGAAAAGACATTTAAATATGCAGTAATGACTTCCTAAATATCTCAGAATCTCCAGTTCCACTGCACTACAGCTGAGCCAGTTCTGTCTCGTCACCCCTTAGAGCAGCACCCAGCAAAGATGCCCCTCACCATGTGACACTTCTATGATCACACCAACCTCCCTTTACCACGGCACAAGAAACTGAGCCACTCCAAACGGCAGCACTGTCTCTGTTCAGTGTCCACAGTGATGGTCCACATTTGGACAATCCTGTTTATTTCCATCTTCTTTTCATTTGCCACACATCCAGACTTTAACTGCAATCCTTCTCCAATCACTACTCCAACTACAATACCCTTTCCTATTAATAAGTATTATTAGGCTTAGAAATTATAGCAGAAATTCTGGCAAAATACAGGTTATTTCCAGTAATTTCTCCCATCAGAGCAGAAGCTCTATGAAATCCTGTGCACAGTGACAATGACCTTATCCTAAGCAATCCACCATTTGTGGGGTATGGACAAGGTACTCTCCCATGACAGGACTCTTCTTGTAGAACATCAGCCCATAATTCAAAAGGTTTAAGTACAACAGCACCACAGAAGCACAACCTAATGTCTGTTTCTACTGAGCAGGATCCACTCATCAGTTTAGTCTGTTTGCAGCAATTTTATATTTAAAAACCCCATTTACTGGGACTCCTAGAAAACTGTCAGTATTTCTGTATTTCAGTGCAATATTTACTGCATTTACTGTTTTGCAGAGCAGGCTTGTGCAGTCCCAAAGTTCCAGGGTTATTCTGTTTTCCAATTCCCACATTAACCCTGGTAGCCCAGCACATGTATTTATAAGCTTTTGGTACATAAAATGCTGCTCTTTTCCTCTCCAAAGACTTCCAAAGGAACACTTCCTGAATCAGCAGGATTTTTTATTCACATGCATTAAATTGGACTCTGCTTTCTCGCTCTGAAGTTCCAGTTTGACTTTGAGCCTGACCACCAAATAAAGACCACTATTAATTTCTGCTCTTTGACAAACACTGACATTATGAACTGATTATACATTTTCCACTGCAAATCACATGCTAAACCTGATTTCTCTTGGCTCCAACATAGGATTTAATGATGGATTCAATCTCAGTGTCTGTGGTGGGTCCTCAAAGAAAATGAACTGTCATATTAAAACAAGCAATAAATGTGCAAAGGAAGAAGATATTTCACTGAATTAAAACCAAACCAACCAACAACACCCTTGAGATCAGATCACTTAAATTTTAAAAGGGCAAGTATGCAACAAAGGAAAAATAATGATTTCCCACCCATGCTTATAATATGTTGCTATCTCAGATAATGAAACAGTTTTAAGTATGAAGCAATAAAATAACAATACCCAAGTGATGAATAAATTCAAGGTACCTGGTTTCTTCCTCTGCGTTTACCATAATTTCTTCGCACAAGGGCTTTGTAATTTTCATTTTTCTTGGTCAAATAATAATATAATACACAGTCGGGAACATTCTAAAGTGAAAAAAGCAGGAAAAAAAAGGGGTTACTCCTACTGAAAAGATAAGATTTGAGTTTTTAATTTCTCTGAACACTTAAAACTATTTAGCCCCCAGACTAAAATAAAACAGCTTCTATTTGTTACAATAGGTGTACGTGTTCAAGGTTCTGTCGCATGTCTTAACAAATCCTAATTCTCCATTAATTCTTACATCAATTCTGCAAAATCAAATTCCAGAGACTTAAATTAACCCCAAAGACTGAGCTGGCAGTCGAATCCCCCTGACGTGGAAGGTGGGAAGGTTTCTCTGGGTCAGCACAGCAGCTCAGCAGAGGCAATGCTGCTCTTATCCATGCATAGTTACAGCTTACCTGCTTCAACAAGCAAATATCCAAACTAAAGAGGTGCCATTGTCTTTTATCCTCACCAATTGTGTCATTTCAGTAATTTCTGCTGGCACACACTGATTCTGTTACTGATCAAGTATTATAAAATCCTGTCAAAGTGATAACTTTTATGGACTTAATTTTTTTTTTCCAGGAAGAGAAAATGATGCTAGGGTAAGTGACTTACATTTGGAAAGTTAGGGATCCCACCCTAGGCTCTACTTTTGTTAAAAAATGTCTTACCTTTCGTTCCAAGTAGGAAGCAATTAGACCAAAGTTCTTGGGATGTTGGACAAACCTTTTACAAATCAGAAATTATTTCAGTTTAACAACATAATCCATGATCAAACAAGCAAAACAATCTTGCAAACAATCTGGTCCATCAGCAAGCCCTTCATTTACACGAGTGAAATTAGCCTAAAAAGCCCAGTTTTCAAATTGTGCAAATTTAGAACTAAGCACTCAAAATTAAGTGAAAAATTTATGATCTGATAAAATGAGATCGTATCTCTACTCTTCTCATTTTTCTGAAGTAACTAAAGGAACCAAGGTACTTTTGAGAGAATTTTGTATTTAAGAACTAAATGCATGTGAGCATACTCAGTTGAAAAATAAGTCTTAAAACTTTTGCAGTATTTATTACAGCCAACTAAGAACATTATCAAATATTGCTGCACAAAAGCTTCAGCGTTCCTGATTTAGCATTATGGGACTGGGCATTTAACTGTCATTTCAACGTCATAAAAAGAAAAGAAAGACCATTACTTTTCCTTAAAAATCTCTTTCTCGTGGTCTGTCCAGACATTCATGAACTGCCTGTCTTTATAAACTTTCATGGGATCCTCCATCAGCCCATTCATGTTAATGAACTTCACCCGTCTCTGCTCTGCATCGAACATCATGGGAGGGATGACGGAGAGCTGACGCATTTGCTTCTCGTTATTCTACAGAACAAAAGGAAAAGTAAAGAACACACAAAGTGTTGCAGCTGATGTTCACAGATCTTGAATTACACAGCTCTTAAAGCTCCACATTCACAGGACAAAAACTACTTTTTGTCCACGTCTTAACTCTTGCAGAAGCTGTCACTAGCCCAGTGAACATTTATGGTCAGCTAAAGGAAACTGCCACAACTGATGAAAAACCAAAATGATGGAGGGTTTGAGAAAAGGAAGAGTTTTCACGTTTGTTACAGCTGTGAAAAACTAGGTTGCAGCAAGCCTGCAATGAGCAGCCACATGAGAAAAATCTAGGGCAGATACAATTAGAAAGCAAAACCCTCAAAAGAAAAGTACTTGTAAGACCTGCTTCAAGCCACACTTCACACAGATTCTCTTAAAGAGAGAAGAGCTTTCTCCAATCAAAGAAACAAACCCTTTACAAGAGACCTTTCACAGCCATTGAAAGGATCTTTACTGGCTGTGCTTCTAAAGTGCAGCCACCAGCCTCACCTCCTGCTCAGAGAGTCCATCGATGATTTCTGAAATCTCATGTTCACTTCTAGCAATCGTTGCTGAAAGGCCAGCCCCTCTTTGGCCAACTCTGGAATGAGGAGAACACAGAGGGAAAAATGATAAAGTGAGAATTAGCTCTATCTGCAGGTTTTGTACCCCACGACTACCTTCAAAATTCCTTATAATGCAGTCACCAGTCTTTCAAATCAGTTAGGACTGGTCTTTCTTAAGGAGAGTCAGAGCACAAACTCTGCCATGTCCTGCTTGGTTTTACAGTGAATTTGCAAAGCTCAGCAGGAAGGGCACAGGAAAAGGTATTACCACCAATTCCACTGCAAAGTAGGTGCTTCAGATAAATGAATTTGCTTCTGCTGAGCATAAGAAATGTTCATCAGTGGCACAGAAATTATCACCTTAATGAGTACAACTGATACACCTTGAAAGAATCTTTTTTTTTTTTTAAGAAAACGACACTAAATTTGCCTTTTATCAATTTGGTCAAGTTACTAATACTGCACTGAGATTTGTTACAACAAAGGAAAATTTTCCACTTTTGAATTGATGGGGAGAGCTGTAATTTGGAAGAATTTTCCAGTTTGGGATCTTCACCCTTAGGAACATCATAATAATATACCACAGCATGTGGGTCAAAAAGCACTTCAGAGATAAAAAATCACTACTAAACAGAGAGACAAAATACCTCAAAGATTTTACTGATTTAATCCATTTGCACAAAATCTGAGGAGAAAACACTTAGTATTTACATAGAAATAGTATTACAGCACTGCTATAGACAAAGAGGCCACCACATTAGAGAATGTAAATATAATGTAAAGAGATGACTCCATCCCAAGTAGTTTGCAATTACAAAGACATGATATATTCTTAAAGTGAAAGCTTCTTATGTATGAGTGCTGTTCCCATTCTAACAGTTTACTTTCTCCTTTTCTTGATTCCACAAATATCTTGCAGCCTTCACAATGTATTGCAAACTCTCCGCTTTCCCCATGTTTTATAAAAAAAGCTGATGTAGACAGATGGTTACAAGAGATGAGATTAAATCTTTATGGGGCTTGAACTCTCAAAGGTGTATTGAAATTATTTCGAACATCAGATAAACAGATTTCAACGCAACTGAATCAAACTTGACCTAATGCTAATTTAAATCTTATCTATCTACCTACAGTACTGCAAGGTGAACTCTCAAATGAATTCCACTTCATTTCTTTTAAGACTCCTTGTAGTTTCCATCTAACAAATGTCTGATAGATTAAAATTAAATAATAGGGCCTTAATTGTTACACCTTGAATATTTTAAAATGCAAAAACGTCTGGAATAAAATTACCTGGCAAGTGCAACAAAAGATCAGTCAAATTGTTAATTAAGAAGATAACTGGTTTTTGAGTGTGGGGGCTAATGAATACAGGGATCATGAGAACACAGGAGTAACACAGACACCCAGTGACAGAAAAATACCAGTATAAATTAGGGTGTGTGCCCAAAATGAACAGGCTCATGTGAAGCTGATGCTCCAACTGTCTTCGGAACTCCACAAACCCCTTTTTGAGCAGCTTAACTCTCCTCATCTCACTGACACCACAAGCTAAGCAGCCTTTGCTGATTGGTCCTTTCCTGTGCTCCTTTTGGAAAACACGGGGTTTGATGGCAGATCTGAAAGGGAGATGGCAAAGGAAGCACGTGGCCATCAGCACAGCGGCCTGAGGGGGCACTGAGGGATGAGACTGGCACTGCTGGCACAGCCGGAGGGGAGGGACAGGGAAGGGGACATATGACAACGGATGGATAAAGTCACAGAGAGCCTTAAGATGGGAAGTGAAACTTGAGCTCAATGCCATGGAAACACAGTGAACAAATGGAGGAACATTTCACTTTACGACACACTAAAATTCTTTTTAAAGCAAGAAGGTGATGAACATAAAATTTAAACATTAAAATTAACCAGTTTTACTATAAATAATTTTAAAACTTAAGACTGAAGAGATATTTTGCAGGAATATTTCAAATCTCCAGTAATACCTTTGGAATCTTTCCTGCTGTTCCCTCTGCTTCCGGATTTCTGGGAATTGTTTCTCATAGTACTCCCGTGTTTTGCTCTCCTTGGCTTTCCTGCGTGGATTATTTTCTATCCTGTCTACTTTCTTCTCCCATGCCTCCATCAGCTGATCATAACGTTGGCAGATTTTCTGTTCCTGTTAAATTCCAAAAGTAAACCTTGAACTAAGCAAAATACACCAAGTGATCAGTCCATATAACATGGGCAGGCTCCTGGAATGCACAGATTTTTCCTGCTCTAGTCCCTTCTGTTTTGAAGATGACCTATACCAAATTTTCAGCATGGAGAAGGTGAGGAAGTGGGATATAAAAATGTAGATTTTGAATATTACACACTATTTCTTTGCTTTACACATCCCAGTGGTATTTGGTAATTGTCATTACTGCCTTCCAGAAATATCCCACCTTCTGGCACCACACTTGTTTTAGCCTGAGGTCTTATTTTTCTAATCAATACATATGGGAATGCAAGACAAGGGTACAGACAGAAAAGCAGCCACATGCTCCTTTCAGAAAATCATCGTGCTCTTACCCGCTGTTTTCTTGCATGGTTCCTTCTTTTAAAGAATAGGATCAGCTTTTTCCTCATCACCTGGTTTCTGGGAAACAAAATTAGCGGGAAAAAGTGAACTACATAAGAATCAGGCACTTCAAAACTACTCAAAACCCATCTCAATCCTAGAGGCCAGATTTTCATTATGAATAACAGCTTCAGGGTAAAAAATAGGGAAAATTCCCAGTGAAGTCGATTGTATTTTTTCAGAGAAGAGATTCTTGAAGATGGTTGGAATAAGCAATTGAGACACAAAAGGTTCCAATTTCAAGGCAGGTGCTCTCCTTTCCCACGAGAGATAATACACTAAAATGAGAACATTTGGTTTAAGCTATTATACTTCTGGGGGAAAAAAAGTCTTTGCAATTCAGCCCTAAAGTTAAGTTTTCCAATATATTATTCAAGAAATAAGTACTTTGGAACTGCTATATGAATCTATTTGATGGAGTGGAGCAAGAATTACTTTTTTTAAGAGAAGTTTCTAAAGGCCAGCCAACTTAAGCTTTATTATTTCTTCTTATCTTTAAATGAAGATGCAAAGCCAGGGCTTCCCTCTGCCTTCAGCACATAAAATGCACGTCTTGCAGAGCTCTTTTACAACAAAGAAATCAGAAAGTTGCATGGACTGGAAGCTTTTAATTACAGTTAAAACTCACACAACCTATTTGGAAATGACAGCAATGAAAATGTGAAGGAATGTTTAAATCCAGATGCCCCAAACAGGACAATGACAGGGTATTAAAGCACTCACGTTTTGATGTTTTCATGGTAGACCTTGGTGTCTGATGGTTGGTTGTAAAGTGGCTGCAATTTTGGATGAGAAAGGAACACTTAGCACTTTGCAATGCATGGAACTCTAAAAGTGTATGCAACACATTTAACAATATTTTAGTATTCTGGCAACAGTGCACTTAATCTGAGATGCAGCAGAGCTGAAGGGACTACAAGATATTTAGCACAAAGCATAGATTTCATTACTTAAAATTAGATTGTACTACTTATGTATATAACAGTACTTCATTTCTTCATATTTCAAACTGTTCTCTCAAACAGATTTAAATCTATTTTAAAAATCACACTTATGTGGCCAATGAACTCATTCAAGCCCCAACTCACCAGTGCATTTAAACACACATTTCTTCTGTACATAATCACAGAACTACAGCTGTTCAGCACAACGGAATTAGAGCAACTGGCAACACAGAAAATAGAACAAAAGGAAAAAAAAAAACCAACCAGAATTCCACAACTTACCAATTCAACTTTTGGACCAAGACCTTCAAAAATCTTGTGAGCTTCTTCTGCTTTTTTCTGCAAATAAGATTTTTTTGGTATATTCTGAGTAAATCCTCTGAAGTTCATGTCAAATGTGGATCTGAACTCTGTGTTCTCTGCTAAACCCCTGCCTGACCATGTGAGATCCTTCTTAACCTACTTCTGCAATGTTGCCCCAGCAATTAAAGAAACCTGTACTTGAATTGTGCAGTTACGACTCTGATCTCCAAGTTTGGAAGCTGATAGAGCACAAAAGCAGAAACTGACCTCTGCAGTTCAAAACTAAAATTTTGTAAGTAGTAAGGCAAATAATGACAAGGAGAAAGAAAGGTGTTCAATAAAATGAAGTATAATTGGCTTTGAAAAATGGAATGAAGAAACTAAAATTCTCCAGTTGCCAAATGTGGGAGTGTGAATCCATGTGTACATAAACACACAAAGTGTGTCAAAGGTCCTTCATTCACACTAAGTGAAGACCACAAAATAATTCGGGCCCTTCCTTGCATGGAATGCTTGGAACACAAACATTGTTCTACTGTACAAAATCTAATATTGTTTTGCAGGGGTTTTTTTATCTCCTCAAATGAAAAAAGATAGTGTATTGTCATAGAAGTTAGCTGTTCCTCTAAACCACAGAATAAAATCGGGAAATTAAACAAACATATACCACTCTCACAGAAGAGCACAATACTTTCAAAACCCCCAGATATCTGACTCCATTATCTCAAACTACCATGGGAAAAGAGGGCAGGAAGCATTTTTGCTATTACTGTTGGCAATATTACTGAGCTCCTGGACTTTTCTCACCACTTAAACAACACAAGCTCATAATTCACCAATATATTACTTCTTCATGTATGTTCATTTATACAAGTCTTAAGTGCCAGAAGTCAGAGTTTACAAAGAAGGCACAAAATCCTATAACATATGCAGCTTTTTTCCCTTCGGCTCATTTAAAAGTAGAGTCTTCAGCCAAGTTTGTCAGCTCATGTGAGGAACAGGGAATTCAAGATGAATTTCTGAGGCATTTTTCATATCACACACTTAAAAGAATATATATGTGGTGTGTTTATATACGTCTATAATTCATGCATCTCAGCACAAAGGTCTAAGGATGAGGCCCACAGCTCAGACTGCTTACAAGATAGAAGGAAGATTCCTGTGGTCGAGAATCAAAAAGTCATAAAGATGTCTTTCATTTGAAGAAGCAGATGTATAGTAAAAGAGGGGTGGGCAAATCAGTAAAACAGAAGCAAAATTTGCCCCATGGAAGTACATGAAGACCTAATGAATGTCAGCACCGTGGGTCAGTGAGGGCCCCCTCGGTGCGGCGCAGGGGACGCTCACCCGATTCTCATCGTAAATGATCTGGACAATGCTGCGGTGCTTCTGCTCCACGGGAGGAGGGGACACCGGCCTCTCGGGCTCGGGAGGCTTAGCAGCTTCTTCTTCAAGTTGTTGCTAAGAGACCAAAGAAAGAAAATCAGCCATCCATGTTCCCCCCACCAGTAATTAGTCACCAGAGATAAAATACGCAGCTGATCAGTCAGCACTGCCTCTTATTTCGCTCTGCACTGACAGGGAATGAATGAAATGGTTTTAATGCCCACAGGGACAATAACAAGACTATTTTTTGTACTGCTGGTAACCCAAATGATCTGTTTACAAGACTCACCTGCCTTGAATCAGACTTATTTCAGCTTGACAGTCAGAGCCACTTTCACTTTGTAATTTATCATTATTTAACTTTAAACAAAAGTATCAACTGTGGAGAACAGTTACATCAGGGCTGCCTTCTCACAGTGGAAATGAACCAGGGAGCCTTTCTGCACTGAAGATGCTCAAGTGTCACCATTACTGCTGTCTTATGGTTTCAAAAAGGTACAAAAGTCCTTCCAGCACTCCACGGAGAACATCCTTCTAAAGGTACTTCACAGCAAAAACAAACCACTCCACATGCAATAAAGTTCCAAGACTGTTACAATACCAAACAAGCAAAAAAAATACCAAAAGCAAAAAAACCCCATCCTGTAATCCCTTCCTAGCTGCTACACTGCTGTGATTGACTTTCACATCAAATAAATCTGGTTCAGTGACACCTTCGTTTTTTAAATATCCTTCACCCATGCCTGCCACAAACATACAGCAAAGAACTTCTGACACCAGGGATCCATCCTGCCTTGCAGTCCTGGCTAGAATGTGCTACATTGCTGTGCAAGAATTCCCTAAAATTTTAGGAGAATGCCCTAAGACATGGGCTCAGTTATTTCAACAGCAACTTTGTAGGTTTGTTTACGTCAAATCACATACAAATGTGCACAAATGACCCTTCATAGATGAGATGCACAGTACTTGCTGATTTTGTGGAAAAGTGCACACAGAGATAAGCATCATTAACACACAAACAGGCACTTAGTGACATCCTTTTCTGTTTTTCTGCTGGAGGTCACTTTACAGGTCATTAAAATTCAGACACAATTAAATGCTTCCAGACCATAAAAACACACAGCTCCTGAGAGTTGTCTGTTTGTTATCCTGGACCTACAAGTTAACAAATCCTACAGTGGAACTCTCATTTCCTCCAGAGCTCCAAGTAAAAAGGAGTAAAGCTGGCACTTTTTTTAATCTGGATCTTTGAAAGTCAGAAAAGGAAAAGGAAACAAGGACTTTGTCAATGACTAACAGATGCCTCGATTGAAGGGTGGGTTTACTTGGCCACAACAGCTACCGAGAAAGCAACAACTTCTGCCAGCAAACACTTCCTTTCCTTCCAATGGCTGAAGTGCAGTTCTCTGATGCAAAGCATAGCCACGACCACAGAAAAAAAGTGATATTTCCACCTCTATTTCTCTGCTCTCTGTGTTTATACACACCCCTCCTACTGCACTTTCCCCCGAGGCTGATCTTAGCTGCAGATGTTAGGACTTCTTGCCCTTGGGAAAGCAGATGATCCAGGGACTTTTGTACAAGCTCTGGTTTTGGAGATGCATGCAAGGGATTCTCCCCTTGCACAGACTGCGAAAGAAGAAAGATGATCCTCTCCTCAGCCAGCAGGCAGCTCTGAAGCTGAAATTACAGTCACAGTGCCCTTGTTTCACAGCAGTTTCAAATATAAACCCATCTACTGCTGCTGTTCCTATGTTGCTTTCTCCTACTTTCAAACATGTTTAAAACTACGTGATGTCCAACTTATTTAAAATAAAATCATACACATAACCTTCCCTTTTTAACTTCTTCATCTGGTTCATGTAACCAAAAAATACACCACCACCAAATGAAGTTTTTCCACACCTCTTTCACTGGCAGAAAACAAGAGCAGTGTCTGCTATGCTTACTTGCTTCTTCTTCAGTTTCAGGATTTGCTGTTCCACTTTCGCAATTTCGCGATCTACGCGGTCCATGCTCTGGATCAATTCCTCCTTTGACAGCTTGGAAGGTGAAGCATTTTGGTCCTCCCCACAAGGCTGACCAGAAATTGGAGAAGATGGTCCCTCATGCTTTCCTCCAAAAGCTGGGTCCTTCCATGGGGACAGGAGGTGGGGGGGAGATAGAGGGAAATCAGTCATAACATGGGAATGAGCGCTCAGTAACCAAACACCCAGGAATTAATAACTATTTCCAGTTATCTCTATCTCTGTTGAGAAGTCAATTGAAGTTTTCATAATGCTCTAAATCTTTCAGAATTAACTGACAGCCTATTTATGATACTGTAATCTCAAAGTCCACCTTTTAAAAAAACACCATACTGCAATATTTACCTTGAAAGCAAAATAAGACCAAAATGCCTCCCTTTTAAAAATACATCTTCATAAATGTAAATAGTAACTTTTCTTTTTAAAGGAAGGGTTACTTGACAGCCACTTCTCAATACTTTGCACCTATATTGAGGAGGATATTCTTGAAGATAATCAAGACCAGCCTGATAAAGCACATCAGGAGTTAGCTGTGGTCATAAATGTGAAGTTCCATTGAATTTGGCTCTAATATTCAATATCTACAATGGAAAATACCCACCCCAAACTAGATTGTCCTAGATTTAGCCAAAATGAGACAGTGACAAGTATAATTAGTGTTATGTAAATAAGCAGATTCATTTCAAATGCTTAAAAGGGAAAAGGGGGCGGAAGGAAGTACTTTGACTATTCAGTACCAATGTTAATTATAGGAAAAATTGGACTTGCACGCATCTGCCAGCAGCTTTTAACTGAAAAGCAGAAATATTTAATGCACTATGCTACAATCATTTTACAACTGAGGTTTGACTGACTTAAGAGAGTAGTGGCAACTCAGAATTCCAGTCTATTTACTGTGTTTGAGTCAGATTGTGTAAGAGCTGTAACACTGACTCATGATCACAGCTTCTGATAACGTGTAAAAGTAAATTTTTGGGATTAAAGAAAGAACCTAAACAAACACAAAAACTGCCTAACAGAAAAACTTCGATTAGCTCACTGCAACGCAGGAAGTTAGACCTTCAGCAGTGTAACAGAAAATAGCTTTACCTTCTTAATATCTGCAGATCTCAACCCTTCCTGCAGAGGATGCACTAAAGGCAAGACAGTGGCTGCACTGACACGCTGGAAATGGGAATCAGACACTTGTTCAAGACGTGGTCGCTTAGATTCCAGTGCATCATGATCTGTCTGAGATGGACCTGGATGAAACTGCTGTTCATATCCAGTTCTCCTTTCCTGAGGCCTATGCAGAAGAGATAAACTATTAAAACACACATTTTTGATACAAGAAAAATCCTCAACACTTTTCAGTTTAAAGAAGATGCAGTTTGGTGAAGCTCCTTCTAAACAGTAAAGCAGATAAATAGGTTTAAGTATGATCTTTGAAAATACAACAGTTAAAATCCATTGGAAAAGAGAAAGTGAACTTGAATCTCAAATTAAAGGCACTCCTATCATTACAGAACCTTAAAGAAACTCAGCAGTGCTACATGAATATAGTTCAAATCAAAGCTCTGATTCAAATTATAAACACACCAAAAATCCATGGGAAAAAGACAGTACTACATTGCACTGAAGATGGCCACAACAGCTCCATCATTTAATTTTTGCAGCCAAATAATTTTTAAATATACACAGAACCCTTGACATGAGCCATGAATCTGTTCAGAACTTGATCTCTACTAAAATGCTACTCTGCGACAGAAGCAGTCATTGATTCAATCCATGAGTCATTTAAAGACTCCTCCTTCTCAGAAAAACGCTCAGCAGTTATCACTTGCTGCTTCACACTGCAGTGCACAGGATGTGCATAAAAGACCCTCATATGCTTCAACATCTTCCTATGAAGTGCCACTGAAGAGATGACAGCAGCCGTTTCCTGCAGTTTGCCAGAACTACCAAATAAGCTTCTACAAATTTACAGTCTGGGGGGGGCGATGTGATTTACTACTGCTATAAACTCAATTTTGAGAACTCTAAAAGCTGCTGTGATTCTCAGCATTAAAACAGAGCCTTACTGACATTCTGCTGACACAAGATGAAGGCAATATGGAAGCCCCAGATTTCACTATCATCAAGTTATTTCTGGGAATATCCTAATGAGATTTTAAGCCAGACCAGTATTTACATAACATTCATCATGGGTATTTGTTCAGGACCAGATCGGTCAGTTACAGCCAAAATAAACCTCCAGCAGTAATCCTGCATATAAAGTTGCTCCTAGCAGATATATTCACTAAGAGTCCAAGGCAAAAAAAGTTTTTTACAAGCAGTGAGTGCAAGAAAAGAAGAAGTTGTTACAGGCACTAGCCCTTGCTTATGACTGCATACCAGCAGTCTAACACACTAAAGAATTGAGTGCATAAATCATATTTTAATCTCTCCCCTAAACAGAAGCATGTTCCTGCTAATTTACTACAATCCAGTTAATATTATTCTGATCTGTAGTGGGACTTTGATCTCTAAATTTGACATTCAGAGAACATTCAATGTTCTTCCAACGAATGCTTGACACTGTGTGAAAACTTTCTTGTACCAGCAACGATGATGCATATTGACCATCCCTCAACATCCCCCGCGCAGTGACCCGTTTCACTGGGAAGGAAGGTGTTGGCAAACTGAAAGTAAACTCCAGCATGTGATTCACTGCTGCTGCCCGCTCTCCTCAGGTAACCCCCGAGCAGCCGCATGCCCAGGATTGGTGTTCACACCCTTCCAACTCAGCCTCCTCACCTGTCGGAGCCGGGGTGGAACTCCGAGAGCAGGGAGGGCCTGCGCCGGAGCTGCTGCTGCTGCTGCTGCTGCTGCAGGAGCTGCGTTGCCTGGCTGACCTCCAGGTGAGACGAGCGATAGTCGGGAACGGCAAATTCCTGAGGGAAACACTTCTCGTGTTAGTAGGAACAAGGGTACAGACAGGATCAGTGATCATGATCATTTCCAAAGCTATTAAATACAGAGTAATGCCACATCGACAAAGTCTTATTCCAGCTCGAAAAATAACGTTTGCAAATGGCAGTTCCCAGATTTAAATAGACTTTGAAGAGACTAAATATTTATACTAGGAATTCCACCTAATTTATTAACAACTCCTAACAAAGCACAAATGAGTCAGCAGCAGATGAATAGCCTTTAAAAAATATCCTTCAAAATCAGTCTTGCACATCCAACTGCAAAGTGCTAAAACGAGAGCAACCTCGAGGCAATTTCTTTTGTTATCACCTCAAGACATTTTTATATCAGACACTATCAATCAGGACTAAGAGTCACACAAGAGGCATCTTCCAACTGATACAATTTACAATCAAAGTGAGGTGCAAGACTATTTATTTGTATATCTATGTCATCAACCACTTGCTTTTAAAAATTATATGCAGCTGGCACTAAACTGAAGAAAAGCTCTACAAGACATGTAATAGATCATTACCCATGAGATTCAGTTTTCATAAATTATCTAAAAATAAACACAGAGCAAGCCAAAAAGCTTCAGTTTTTGAATTTCCTTTCACTAACATGGAAGTAGAGGAAAACATCCAAAGTATCTGCAGCAGGAGGAGAGTTTCATTAAAATGAAGGAAACCTGGACTGTTGTAAAGCCAACAGTTTGTCCTCCACAGCCCACCACACCACAGAGCACAGGATGGCAGAATGAATGTTGGCACAAGTGAGCAAGTAGGATATCCTTGGAAATCCTTTGCTCCCGTTCTGGCCAGCAGAACTCAGCTGGCAGCACTGATATGGCTGCTTCAGAAAAAAAATCAGTGTAACACCAGTTTTTACACATTCTCCACCTTGCACAGAATTTTGACAAGTACCACATTTCACTTACAGAGATTCTAGCCCAACACTGCAACAGAAGTTTAGGAACAGAATCCCTACTGAATTTATTCAAACCATCAGAAACCAATGATAAAACCAGGACGTTTATATTAATAAAGAGCAAGGAGGGCAAAACAAAACAGAAGCAGCCACCTCACAAGTATTTAGCTAAGCAGACTGGCAGCAGCTCTCCCCAGCGGGGCACACGGATGTGTTTCCAGACGCGAACGACTTGTGTTGCCTTTGTTTAAAAACCAGAAATAATGCTTTTTTGGCACGGCAAACACCTGAAGTGCAGCCTGGCTGAGGCCCTTACCTGCTGGTGGCGGGTGCTGGGGAAGGTGTACTGCACAGAGTGGGGCGGGTACCGGCTCTGCTCCGCGCTGAAAGCTCCTTGGTTCGGAGGGTAGCCTGAACTTGACATTATCAGGGAAGGAGTCTCCACAAAGCTGTGAGATCAAGACCAGCAAGCAATCATGTTTCTAGGAAACCGCCTAAAGGGAAAAAGATCGCTGATAAGCGCTGAAGTACCAGATGTACTCACAATACATTACAGCCATAGTCACCTAAGCAAAACAACCATTACCAGTAAAAGCTTTTTCCTGATGTATTTATTTAATAGGTTACTCCAGTCTGAAACATGTTAACGGGTCTTAAATGGGCTCAAAATGAGACGTGTCAGCATTGTCTACACAAAGATTTGAGGATTATACTGTCGGAATACATCCTTTTACCAGTTACCAGTTGAGTTAGGAGAATTTGACAAGAAAAGTAGGTCACTTTAAATAAATGTTAAAGAGGTTGTAATAGTCTATAGCTGGATTCTGCATTTACAGTAAATTTCCTTAGAACAACATGAAGTTCACTTTTCCTTTCTTCTACAAAGTTTTTGGATTCCATGAACTGTTGCTGAGTTTCAGATTCAGGTCTTAGGGCTGCACTCAGTGTCACCTACAGTTCATTAAATCCCAGTGTATTAGTCAGGCCCTGAATGCCATCACCATCTAACAGCAGCTTAACTCAAGTAGTCAGTAAAAAAGGCACTCACAAAGCAGAAAACCAGCTCTGCTTCAAATGCCAGCATAGTTTGGCCCCTACAGGATGCCAGAAACTGAATATATTACAAAGCCCTAAAACAATCCTGCTGAGTTGACAATCAATGACTGCTTTGCCTCTACTGCATTCTCCAGCTGCAGATGAAGAGCAAACACTGAACTGCAAACTGACTGGGGGAAGATTTAAAATCCTGCAGAAATCCAGACAAGTTCCCTACCAAAGTCTGAGCATGCCTGAGGCTGGGTATTGTTCCAGCTGCTAAAGATCCAAATGAACGGATTAAACCCTGCTCCCCTATCAGGGTTTTAAGCAGGTAAATTATGGCTCTAAGCTAAAAAGTGGGACATAAATACATTTTTAACAGAAAATATTTTTCTCTGATAGCTCAAAAGATGTAATCCTTGGAGTCTATGTATTAAATCCAGAATTCTATCAGACGTGGAGCAAATTCTCAACCTGTTGCCCAGAGCCCAGCAGACATATCAAACTGTCAAATAAATTGTTGATCCCTGCCTCAATGGCTACATTTCAAAGCACATTAATCCACAGCCTTTCACAAACATTACCAATAAAGTTATACTTCTGAACTGGATTTTCCATTATCAGTCAATAGACAAAATCAGCTCAGCAAAGAGTAATCTATACAAACAGATCTTAAAGTATATCTGGCATATTTTATCATTCCTGTTCTGGTCAGGGGATTTTTCCTCCTTAAGTCTCCATCAAACAAAGCTTTACATGTTGGACTACCAGAATAATGAGACAAATTTACATTTACCTGTTAAAGCTGATTTTCAGCTATGAAAAATCAAATATAAAACCAACAGTTTCTCTTTCAAAGCAATACTACAGATCACTAGTAGTGTGCTTTATAGTACCTATACATCTATTATAGTACCTATAATTCATACCCAAGTGACAAGCTGTAACAGAATGCTTCACCATTAACATTTATTATACTTCATCATTCACGCTGCATTCATTAGAGTACAGCTTTACCTGCTATGTGATGGTCTAATGGGTCTGAGTCATATGATTTCCATTTAATCAAGGCACAGTGTCAGAAAGCCAGCGGGTTCAGCTGCACACATTGTGAGAGCAGAGCTGCCCCTGAGCACTCCAATGTACCCCTAAACCCCAGCCAAAAGAAAATCTCTGGTTTTCCTTTCTTACATGGACTTTCACAGGGATTAAAGCTATGGCACATAGCTCAATCCAGTGTTTACTGATGTGATAACGACTCCTGTCACAGGCTGGTGCACACTCATCATTAAATGAACTGGCTCCATGGTATAAAGATGCTCAAACACTTCAAGGTTATGAAAGTACAAATCTTAGTTTGATGAATTGCTGATGCCCCAACCTGTGCTCCCTCAGCAGCTTCATGTGCAGGGATCTGAAGAATCTGGGAATGCAGAGGGGATCAGGAGAGCAACCACTTGAAAATCACACACAAATATAGGCCAAATGCATGATTCAAGGCCCTTTGGCATTTCTCTCTGTCGAGTTGCATCTGCTCCTTATTTTCTCAATATTCAATCAAACCCACAAGTTGATCATTAACCCAGGTGCTGAAAGTTCAAGCCACGCTCACTTTCTCTGATGCTATAAAAGCTATTTCTCCATTCACAAGAACTGCAGTGGACAGAGTGTTAGGTTTGTGTTCATCTCGAAATCTTTCACAACCAACTGCAGTGAGAGGCCCTGACCATCTCTCCAGATTCTGCACTGGACATGCAAAGATGAGAGAGAGGGCGTGGAGCACAAGAATGAACATCCTGCATCCATCCAAAAATGTCAACCTAAACCCCTCATAACACACAAGTTTTACATAATACATAGGAAAACACTGAATCTGATGACTTTCCTACTGAAAACTGCAAGCGTGATCATGTTCATAATGGAATTTTTTTTAAAAGGGAAACAAATAAAAGCTGCCAGCAGAGGAAGGCAACAAGGAGTATTAGAGACTATAACCATGGTCAATATGAGAGGTGAGAAGCACAGAGAGGGAAAAGAGAAAACATGAAGTTATCAGCCGTGGGGGACCATTCTTCCTCCCCCCTGAGGGAACTGGCAAAACAGCAGCAGAGATAAGGGGGTAACAGTAGAGGAAAACACGTGGTCACTTATTGGCAATTCCAAGGTGTGGGGGGAACTAAAGGATGGGGATCCTGCAGGGGATCTCGCTTCTTTCACGATAAAATCAGCCCTGGAGTACAACACGTAAAATGACACTGAAGTACAACAGTGCCTCCCTCTAAGCCTCCTTTTCCTGTTACAGACATGTAACATGCACATGCCTGCCCACTCTCCTGATTTGACCCCTCTATGTGCCCTGCAGACCCCCCTGATCTCCCAGGCTCCTACAGCATGAGCTTGTTTATCCTCTCTGCTGGGGAGGGGGGGAAGAATTTTTTCCCAATTTTTGCCAGTAGAATTACCCCCAATATTCTGCTCCCTGTCTTACTACCTTAATTCTGCAGTTGCGGATGTAAGTGCTTGACTTCAACTCCTATTTCTCTGCAGGCAATCTTACGACCTGTCAGCCAAAAGCATCTGCCTCTCTCTCTTCAGCATCTGCTCACACGTTTGCAGCAGACACAGATTATTCCTCATCAATCCGGTTCCTGGGTAGTGAGGGCAGTGCCAGCTTCCTGCTGTAACCTCTCCAATTTCCATAGGTCCAGATTATGTTTAAATACAGCCATCTTTTTGCATAAAACTGTAACTGTGTGTGCAGACTGTAAACAACCTCATCCGGGCTTTCCTCCCTGCTGTATCCTTTCATTAGTCATGACAAACCTCGTTTTGCTCTACCCAAAGCCAACCAGAATTCTCCTGGAAAGTTCCTCACTATTTTTTAACTCTCTCTGATCCTTGCACTGCTTCCCCTTCCTCTGCCAGAACAGAGGCTGCTCATCTCCATTTTCAGCACCCCTGATACATTACAACACCAGAAATCAGCTTCCAACTCTGCTCAAATAGCAAGATTCTATTTTTCAGACAAGCATTTTTGTACCTTTTCATATGATCCTGCAAATTTCACAGGTTAAATGTATAAACATTTTAAAGAGTTGTTGCAGACTTTGGAATTCTGCCTCATGTCTCACAAAGATAAAGTTAGGTCATGAATATTTTCATACAGCTGCTAACCAGGCTGACAAATTGTCTGTCTCACCAAATACTCACAATTAGAAGGGGCAGAAAGAAACATTTCTTGTTTTGCAGTTCAGAGGCCAGAAACTGTGCTATAATGTCCCATTTCACTGACATTACCAGACTCTATGGCAAAACAGATGGGGAAACCCAGTAGCATCAAATGGATAATATTAAAAAAAAAAAAAATTACAGGACACATAGGAGCAAAGAATCAAAAACCAAGCAGTTAAGTGAAGATACCCAGGGGAGAAAAAGCAATGACAAGAGTAATGGATTCAGGAACTGAAGAGATACTTGGCCTCATATTAATTCAAGCTTCTTGGGCAGGGAAATGATTTAACAATGTTTATTTCTAAAGGTATGACGATATTTCTGTCTTTGGCCAGCTCAAACTACAGAACAGATCCAATTCAGAATTCCCTTAAAGCTACTGTTCACACTTACATTCACCATATGCAGGGAATTTTGAGTAAGTTAGAAATAATTTGGAACGGAATATTATAATGGCAACAATCACGGCGTAATTTCAGCTTGATCTCCAGAACTCAAAACGCTTCAGAAGCAGAAGTACAAACTATCTTCAGCAGACATGTGGGAAAATGAGTCACAGAAAGGTTAAAAAATCTATCAAAGACTCCCCAGGAAATAGTCAAAGTCTGAATCAGAAATCAGACTCGACTCTTGCAGCACTTTGAAGGCGCTGCCTGAGTGAAGCAGTTCTTCACTTGGAAAAACACAGCAGGTTAAAAACTGGGACTATTTTTAGCAGAGGAGTTCCCCAAACCCCTTCACTGCGTGGCCACACAGACCTGACCCCAGCTGTCCCGGGGCAGGGCCGTCACCTGCTCCACGTGCATGGAATATCCTGTCTCCAGCTCTCACCTTCCTGGATAAAACACCAGGCTCATGGGTAGACTCAGTTTTCCTTCAGTGATCCAAAACAAGCTGACATTTCTGCATTTGGAGTAATTTTCGTGCCATCTTGAAGTGCTTAACCAACATTTGCTAATTAAATTTCACATCCTTTTGGGAATTTTCCTCATCTTGTTTTTGAGCAAACTAAGTGTGATATAAAGAGTGCAAAGAATGAGATTACAGTCTAACCCGAGTTGGGGGATTTTGTTTTTAAATCAGCAGCTTTAGTAAATTGAGCTCGGATGTAACTAACCCATGGCAGAGCAAGGGAGGCTCTGCCTTGCACAGGGGATCTACAATGAAGCACAAAATTAATTCAGAGATATTTATGCAAAGTTTACTCTGGTCAGAAAACGAAGAGTGAAGGGAGAGTTTCAGCAGTTGGTTCAAAAGGCCTTTTCCAAGGCATGACAACAATACTTGTGAATAATTATTTCCGTGATTTCATTTCATAAAAAGGTAATGAAACTACCTCATGGAAAAAAACCAAAACCAGGCTGTATTTATGGACCAACCTATTAAACCACACTGACCAGATCTCATGAATTACAGACCCTTCAAGACACAATGCTTCAACTCACATAAAACAAATCAAAATTACAAGTCGAGAGTCACAGAAGTAAAACCCTTCAGCGTATTGCTAGCTTTGCAAAACAAATCTTCCTAGTAGTATTTTGTTTTACCAGGTAATCATTGACCTGTTCAAATACAAACAAAAACATCAACTTTGCATCCTGGGGATATGCCATACACCACAAAATAACTAACGTCCGTTCCTGACAGATTGCTAAAAATAGCTTAATGGGTCCAACTTCCATAAAAAGTTATTTATTCAAACTACTGGACGCAGCACAAGGCTGAGTATCATCTCCCATCTGAAATCCCAGTGCTCAGAACATTAACAGTAGGGCTGCAAGCTCACATTGACTTAGCAGTGTAGAAAGTCTTCATTAAAAAAGCACCAAACACTTCCAGAGCAGTTATTAGTCCTTCAGTCACTCCTCAATGCCCACTGACCAGCAAAGCCATGTGACAGTTATTCAGATGGCAAAATTCAGTGACAAAGAAAAGAAGTTGGGGTTCAAACTGATCTGTGCCAGCCCTGAAGCCTGACTACAAAGTTCTGCAAAGTATTGTGAGATGGGCTGGTAAGTGAACTACTGTCTCAATATACAGGACAATCCTAAAAGACAGAAGGTTTTCATTCAAGAATTTTCATTCAAGAACCTACCAGGAGGTTGATGCCTGAGCAGATTTAAGATAATTCTGTGCCTTAAAACTGAAGGATGTGTATTCCAGCTACAATAGCCAAGCTTACAGATGTATGAAGATCTGCTGGGCATACCCTCCAAAAGATGAAAAATTCTTTGAATGCTACAAGTAAAAAAATGTTAAAAGGTCAACATTAAAATTAAAGACAACTTGAGTAATGGTCATCCAAATATGTCCCAGAGCACTGCACTTCCCATTTCTGCAGAACACAGGCATCATCCTCAAAGCTCACGGCCTCTTCCACATTTTCTCTAATCTTTTTTTCACCCTTTTTTCACTCCGTTTTATGCTGCAGAATACTCAAAAGCTTGTAGTCAAAGCACATGGACATATGCTATTGGAATGAATAGAAACAATGAATGTATTTTCTCCAAGTTGAGAACAACTAACTACTGAATTTTCCATGACAATTCCACATGTGCAAATGCCTTTTCTTCTCCTGTGACAGGCAGAACCATAAATTCCCAAATACGCCATAAATTCCCAAGAACTTTAATCTCACGCAGTTGCATTCCCTCTACTCACAAAGTTATTGAAGGAAAAATCAGTGTTTCTGTCCTTGCTAGAAATACAGTAAGAAAGTTACATTACTACCAACACTGAATAACATTATCCCCATTAATTATTAATATAATATAAATCAAGCAGTGGCAGTATTTGAAAAACAGATGCTAAGAAAAGCCCAAACATCTGAATTCAAGCCTTTTCACACCCTGATATTTCCATTAATGTACAATATAATCTTATATCAGAACATCCAAAGCAGTAACTCACAATGCTGTACAGTGGCTGACATATTGTCCACGACACATGGTAAACTTTAATTTAGCCAATTACAGACGTGACACAAGTTAAGGAGCATTACAGCTGTCAATTCAAGATGTCACATTGACTCTATACTAGGAAGCCTTTTCCATCCCTATCAAGGGAGACAGAAGATTAAAATAGGTTTTTATACTTCATATTTTAATAGGAAAAGATTCCCCATTCACAGGTTACCAGCTACTTAAAGTACTTCAAGTAATAGTTTCTGGAACACTAAATATTAAGTATTAAAGAGTCATTCAAATCAATTTTTGTTGCCATTCCAAAGGTGAAAATTGGTTGCATCCTTACACGTGTAATTTACATCCAAACTCTTGCCAAATATCAGGATCACACTGTTATACTTCATCTTTAAATAACAGCTTCTCTCTCTCTCTCTCCTGCTACAAATACAAATAGAATTTGTGCTCTACCAAAACGGGGTTGATCAAATTCAGCTGACAAGATACTCTTCTCCTGGAAATTCTATTTTAATCCGTCCTGTAATTTACGATCTTAAAGAAAAGCTGCTAATACATGATCTCAGGACCCAGGCCATACACAACTTTGCTGCATTTTATGGGGGAACATAACAGGAAGAACTAAGATCACATTAAGATCTTTGGAAGTTTCTGATCAATTACCCACTTGCCTCACCGAAAAATAAAAATAGAGGGATGCTGAGCACATCCACTTCCAACAAGAGTCCTGTTTGCAGCATCCACTCACCGGTTACCACGTAACACCCTGGGATACAGAGAGTCCCTGAGGGAGGAAAATCCTCCTGGATTTTCATGGAGGAACAGCTCCTACACCCTGCCATGGAGCTTATCCAGCTCTCTTCTGCCAAGGAGGGTCACAATAACACCAAAATCAGTCAAAAGAGGTAGGAGGAAGTCCTCCTTTCAGAAATGGAAATTAAGGATGTAGACATTTCCTTGACTAAAAATACCGCAGAGCAATGACTTAAAACTGAGAAGGGTACAAACATTACAGGGTTTTCTGGTTTTAAAACTATGTCATAGAAACAAAGATAGCTTATTTCCTAAAGGCATTTTCCAAGGAACACCAGATTCCTGGTTGTCCCAATATGGCAAATACCACACAGTTAATGCACACCACGAAAAAATGTCATGAGCCAAAGAAGCCAAATCTCCAGAACTCAATGTCCAAAGCAAACCCTGCAGAGCCCAAACACTGCACACATGAGCACTCTCATTCCCAAGGGGAGACAGCTTTTTTTCTGAGGTGACTCCAAATAGTAGTTTCCAAATCCCAGCCATCTACCTTACCCCTTATGAAGGGCCCCACTCCTGCCACAGGGGTAATTCAGCTGGTTCTGAAACATCAACTGGAGCATTCAAACTTCACCCTGAGAACTGCAATGTGAAACAGAAACCAGCCCAGGCATCCTCCAGCACACCCGTGTGCAGCAGGCAAGAGACTCAAGAGATGCTACACAAACCACAGTGATAAGAACTGCAAAAAACCTTCCTCAGCAACTCCTCCTTACTCATGAGCGTCCAGCAACTCACTGAGGTTTGCTCCAACTCACCTTTTTTTCTTAAATTTCATCTATGGCTTAAAAATAGCCACACCTCAAACTTCATATGCATCACACACTATGCATAAAATATTCTCTCAAAACAACAATTTTTCTTCTCCTTTTTTGGACTGAACGTGTAGACAGTTCAAGAACAGCTCCTGCACATTAATTTATTCCTCCACTGTTAATCCATCTGCAGGTACAACTGCTTTTGACATCACCTAACATCCAAGGAATTCTGTGGTCACAGTTTTAGGTTTCTAGCATCTTCCTGTAGTTCGTTGATTATCAAAAATGGATCTGTAGCGACAGCTTTTAAAAACAGTTTTGGTTTGGAAAAGGAAATATAACTTGACTAATCCATACTGACTAAACCCACAAACTATGACGGATTGCAAGAGAAAATACATATAAAGGAAGGGTCGGGGCAAACCAAATATCAGCCTCATAATTCCCCTCAGCTGACTGAGTTCAGATAATATCGAGTCTAGATTTTAACTAGAAAATACAGAAAGGCTGAAATAACATTTTTTTAACTGTATCTAAGACCAATGCCTTGCTCCATTCTGATACTCCACAGGAAATACACCCGGGCCTTCTGGAGACAAAGTTTATTGTTACTGCATTTATGATTACATTTAAGATACTCTATTTCACAGGAAATGCAACAAGATATAAGGATATAACTCCAGTTGGGACTCACACAACAGCCTCCAAGTCACAGAAAAACGCAGAGAATGGAAGAGATCTTGGACTATGAATGGTATAAATAATCCTTTAGATCTGGAGTAAAAAAAATAAAAACAACCCAGAACTTCAAGGTTCTATATATGTTTACATCTGATCTTTGAGACCATAGTGAAACACCAGCAGCTATACAAATAATGGCTATAATGGGATAGGTAAGTGACATTTATTATGAGAGGTTCTGGAAATAACATTCCAAGAAAGCTAAACCATGAAGTTACAATGATTATACGGGAGAATTCCCACTTTGCAAACAGCCCTTCTCTGCAAATCCAGCATTTCAGATAGAATTGGAACAAGAGCTGAAAAATACGAAACTGATGAGACAAAACACTATAGGGTATATATAATTTTTTGATTTAAAGTAATTCATCTTTTTTCCCCCAAATACTATTAATGAGGTGGAGTGCAGCTGATCTGAAATCATATACCTGCCTCGTTTGCTGAACAGCACTTGAACTTGTCATGAACTTCTCTGCTAACTCTCTAAGGCTGACAAACAGGACAGGAATCAGTCGGTTTCGTAGCTGATTTATATTCACATTTGTTAGACGTGTTCCTTGAAACGTGAACGCATTTTAATCCCTCCAGGAGAGCATTTGGTTTTGCAGGCAGCCCCGGGCTCTGCCCGGGAAGCCCAGCACAGGTTTCACGGGGAGTGTGAGCTCTGTGTCCCACAGCCAGGGAATGCTCTGGGCTGTTTGCAGCTCGGATGGGACAAGAGCCCTCTGACATCGTGAGGACATAAAAGAGAATCACCCAAATGCCCTTTCTCTGCAGAACAAGGCACAAGCAAGTACATGACATCAGAGTCCTAAAAGAAACATCATATTAGTTCAAGCATGCTTTATACTTAACATCATCCCTCTTCATTTATATGTCCTTCTCCTCAACATCTTTGTGACTGTATTTTCATTTTCAGTTTTACCCAAGAGCAGTCACTCAACACGTACATAATTTTTAAGTCCTGGCCAACAGTTTATGCAGACAGGTAATTTGTCTGCATAAAAAATTCATTTCTACATTTTTTTTACTGCTGGAAGTTATGAACAATAGGATTTTTCAGAGATGGCTGATGCATCTTTGTACCAAGAGAGTATCTCTTAATTTTGCAATAACCATTGCAATCTTAAGCAGGTGAAGTTGCTGACTTCAAAAGCACACCTTCCCTGGGCCTGAAGAATAAAGGAAGATCTATCAAATCTGGGAGGGGCAACACTACGAGTGGTTTAGATGTGGAGCTGGGCAAGGACATGGGAATATCTCGTAGGATACTGGGAAGAAACACAGCTCCAAGGTAGGACTGAGCCCTCTGTCTCACACAAGTCAGAGCTGAGCCCCAGCAGGCCCAGGCTGTGATTTAACAGATGGTGGGAGAGCACTGAAGGAGCACGGAAGGGAAAGGGAACCTCACGGAAGTTCATTACTTGATGGAGAATCACTGAAGAAGAGAGACACTGAAATGGATGATAGATTCAGCACTGTCCTGGCTAATTGAGAAGTATCACAAAGTAAATATTTACAGACAGCAGTCCTGCATAGGTCAGAATTTTTATCTGGATCAGTTACAGTACAGTACCATGTTCAGTTAACAGCCCACCATTGAACCACTGATTCAGATTTGACTAAAGAACATAAATGACTTGAAGAGTTCAAGCCTGGCATCCAGGAAACGTTGTCTGCATTATGAAACCGCTGTCTGGTTACCAGTCTGTTCTTAAGCTTGTTCTGTGTTGCACTGCACCTGCATGAGGAAGAGACCCCTTCCAGCTTCAACAATTGTTAAAATCTTAAATGTAAGTCACTACACACAAGAAATCAAAATAGTAAAATAGAAAGCCTTCATTAAAATCATTTGTAGGCAAAAGGCCATAGAGAGGAATACAACATTTCACCAAAACCTTGGCTGAGAGCTTTGAAAGAGTACAAATTTCTTATTTATAAGAAATACTACTACAGGAGATTTTTTTCAGTTGCTTTCATGCATTTAACAGCAGCTGAAGCAGAGGCAGCTTCCCTTCCCTGCAAGCATCTCTCACTCTTGCTATAACTGAGAAATAAAATAACTCAGAAGATGCAGTCAGAGGAGTACAGGGACTTGAGGGGGGAATTGGAAAGGAGCTTCAGGGTCTGTCCCTACTTCTACCACAGTTTTTAAGAGAGTTTTGTAGATCCTTTTCAATCATAATGGAAAATACCTCTGCTCCAAAAGAGCAACTAAAATGAGCAGTTATAGGAGACAAAGTATATTCAAAACAAAACAGCAGCAGTACAATGTAGCAAAATTAATATATTCTGATTCTGTGCATGTAATTTCAGCCTGGAGAGTTACTTTTAATTGATGGGTGCAATTATTAACAAGCTAGAGAGAAGCAACACTTGTGGAAGCAAGCACTTGTAACATCCTCTCCACATGTTAAAAAATACACATTATAATTCTTAGAAAGAAGACTGCAAAATGCTGCTCTTTCCCACGTTTCAGCAACAAGTTTAGGTATTTTAGTGACCAACATCGAACAGTGTATTTCAAACAGACAAATTACCCTGCACATAAATCACAAAAGAACTCTTTTTCCTCAGCAGCCCATACCATATCACAAAGAAAAGCGATGTAAAGAAAAAATTAACCACGCTTTCGCAAAAAAGGGTCACTGCAGTTGGCTTCTTTCCCCTGAACTTTTGAATCCCTGGGCTAAGCACGAAGGTCTTTCATCCCCCAGCACAAGACACCACATTTCAGCTAACTAGAAATCCACTTCAAATATTACAGACTTCCTTTCCAAATGTCAAGGTTGTTTAGTTGATCAGGAATAACAACATTCTGTGGAATAAAATTCCAGTGCAAAACTGCAACAGAGCTGCACGGTCCTCGTGTGCAGTGACATAACTGTGTCCACTTCTTCAGGCACTTACATGGTGCCATCCCACTTACCACCACAGTTTTTGTTATATCTGCCCTGTTTTCTGTCTCTCAAATCATAGTGCCTAGGATAAAAATCCCTATCTGAGCTCAAACAGTTGATAACTACAGTGCTGTACCGAAAATTAATAAAAGAATACTGCCAGAAAAATCAAGTCTTCAAGACAAAACATCCCCATTGTAATAAGCTGTCTTAGGTTACACCAATATTTACAATCATGAAAGGGTAACAGACTTGTTAAGATCATATCTGCAGAACACGAAGAAGCAGGTTTTGGACAACAGATGTTCACAATAGCTACTTGCTTACTTGAGCCTGTCTAACACTGACAGCTCATACATCCACCTTGAATCTTGCCTAACTGCAACCAACTTGATACACACAGGTTTCCTAAGTACAGAAAAATCAGCAAGCGCGAAGTTCTTTACCATCAAGTCAGAATAATTCTAGCAAAAGCCACTTCCATTGTGCCCTGCAGCAGCCCGGAGATGACAGAAGCCGGGGATGTTTACAGGTCCCATATGAATAATTCAGCGTCAGCATCGGCAACAACTCCCCGGCACTGACAGCGGCCGCGATGCTCCCCCGACACGGAGCCGTGGCCGCAGCACATTCTCAGCAACTACCGCGCTCCTGGCCGAGCCTCCAAGGGGACGATTTTGAAGAACTGAGCCTTTTTTAATCTTTTTTTTTTTTTTTTCAACTTGCACTCCTTCTGCTCACAGCGCAAGGATGAACACCCAGCACAGAGATGCTCTGGGATTTCTGCAGAAACTTCCCAGCGAGGGCCACCCCTGCGTGCCCCGCCATCCCCCGCGCACCCACAGCGTCAATGGGGGAAAGCCCCGCGGGCACCGGGCACCCCCGCCCCGGATCCGCCCACC
>WEIT01025423.1:174234-187831 GCA_013389985.1 Dryoscopus gambensis
GGTTAGGGAGTGATGCAAGTTGTGATACTGCTCAGTCACCCCACACACACAGAGCCCACAGAGCTGCTTTTTGCAAGTAAATCTTTGGTTTGCTGTGGTAGGGAGGTGAGGGCCATTTCAGAGAAATCTCTTGGCTGATGCCCCTTTCTTACCTTACTAGTTTTGCACACGTTTCTGTACTGATCTATGATGTCCCCCAGTGAAGGCAGTGCCTGAAATGACAGATCCATCCCACTGCCCGGAGCTGGGCTGGAATGTGCATCATTGTTCCAAAAAACAGGTTTAGATTTGAGGTCTTTATCTCCGAGTTAGATTGCTATGAGATAACCATCAAATCCTTCAACTTTGTTGTGCATTCAGGGAGTAAATGAAGTGAAGTTCTTGATGAATTTTGCTCCGAGCTTGTTTACACAGCGAAGGTAAGTGTGTTTACAGTGCATTATTTACTGTGCCATAACTCACCATGTGGATGCTCTTTATGAAAAACCTCTGTGGGTAGATGTTAGCAAACTGGTAGAGGATCAGGATTAGTTTCTAGACCACGCTGAATTTTTAGTGTAGCTAATTTTTAGATAATGTTTTCCAGAGGTTTAGACAAAACACTAGGACTCAGGGTTCTTAAAACTTACTTGAAGTTCTTGGATTCCCTAAGTTCAGTAGTTTTCCTGTGCCTCTTAAGACTTATGTAATTTACAGATTATACAAAAATATTTGCTGGTATGGCATTATGTGGAACTTGCTAAAGTAACACATTATTTACCACTAGATTTCAATGTGAGTTCATGCCTACAGAATACAGCTCAGAAGGCTGTTCCTCCTTAGCATTTTGTCTTCTGTAGGCACTGTTTAAGATCAGAGCCCTTTGGCTCTTTTGTTCCCTGCTGAACTCTTCAGAAGATAATTTGCCATCAATGCAAAGAAGGAGCACATTGCTCTGGGAGAGCTGCTGGCCTGCTGCCCATCTACCATTGCTTACACAAACACTGCATGCTTTACATTAGCCGAGCTGCAGCTTTGTGTTTTGGTAAGGAAAGCCCAAAGGATTGCAAGGTCTGGATCTGCTCCAGCCATTGTAGTGTGGAGCTGAGTCATGCTGCTTCCTCTTTCTTTGTGTGATCTACAAGTGAGTGAGTAGAATTTTTCAAGATGTAAAAGGGGAAATAGATTTGCAAAGCCAGGTGATTGACTGGCTCTGTCATCTCACTGGGCAGGCAGGTGTAAAATCAACATGACATTTGGAATTGCGTGTGAACTTGTGAAGAGAAAGCTTCGGTCAGCCTATGATGAAATCTGAGCTATACACCAAATCCTTATTAAGCAGTGCCTTGCCTTAAACAATGACTCTGTCAAGTATATCCAGGATTCCCAGCAGGACCAGTTCAGTCTCTATCACACAGCTGCTTTGCCCTGATCCTTCAGGAGCTGTGTTTGATGTTGCCATTGTGATTGTTATCTCGGTTAAAGACAACTCAAATCCGCACAAATGCGGCCCCAAACTGTACCCACCTTTCAGCCCTAGAGATCTGATGTGCCCACAAATCTCTGCAGAAAAGTTCTTTGCCGTATGGGACATGTCCAGGAGTGGGAAGGGCAGGGGTGCCTGAGCATGCAGACATGTTCCAGACTTGGAGCAGCCCTGCTCAGAGCCTGGGCTTGTATCGTTCAAAGTTAATTTCTGGACTGTCACAATTATTCCTGCTGCTGGGTAAAAGAGGAGTAGCAAGAGAGTGAGTTTTGAAATTCATGTAAGATAGAAGTCACTTCATTGCTTATATAAATGTTAATGTAAACTCTGTACTTTCGGTATATTTTTATCATCTTATGTGCTTCAACAGTAGAGTTTCTTGTAAGTTAAGCTCCCGTTTACAGTGGGCACATCTGCCAATGCTCTGGCTGTCTATTAGTCTGGAACATTGCACATAAACAGGAGATGATTTCTGAGCTGCTTTCACTTTCTGAAGAGTAGCAGATAAAAGGAAGCCCAAATTATTCTTTTTTTCTAATGTGTGTTTTGGTTCATGGAGAGATAAATATCAGATGTTTTACTGCAGATTCTGAAGCTTTTGTGCACAGTTGTTCTGGACAGAAAGTAAAACTGACTATTTGCATCTTTAATATGGCAGAAAATATTTGGCCCAAGTTTGCACTGCAAAGAAAATAATAGCTGAGATCTGTGTAAACTGGAAAATTTTCCATTCACAGTCCGATGCTTACGGCAAACAATGTTACATCTCCTTCCAAGTTTCCATGGAAATTGCACTCCCTTTGCTTTTTTGTTATTATTATTTCACTGAAGTCCAAAAGGACTCTGATCAGACACTGCACAGGAGAGAGGACATCTGCCCATGCACAATCACAGGCTATTTTTATGAGGCTGCAGAGAGGCTCAATTTTTTTTTTTACATTTTTAATGTAATAATTCTGTGCTGTTGGACTCGTTTTTGCCTCCTATAAGATAAATAGGCTTTATTGCACTTCCTCATATTTAACTTCTAACTGACTTCCTTGCATGACCTCTCTCCATGACAGAGAAATGAGTCTGTAAGGTCATGGGAAAAATATATCCTTAAGTAAATAGTGTGTGTGTTTGGTTGTGATGATCATAGAGATGTAAAAACACTCAGGCCCTTCAGAAGATGAAATATATCACTGAGAATCTGAGCCTTTTTATTAGAATTCAGAAACACAGTCATTGAGTCCATCTCATTGATCCAGGTTGGATTTGCTGTCCTTGAGTTTATGGATGGGAATGTGGGTGCTGAGTGCACGGAGCTGTGGGATTCTTAAAAAATATATTTATCTTACTCATTATGTATTTCTATCACAAAGGTGATATTATTCCGTAATATTGCTTCTTTCCTATTCTCATATTTCATAATTTGGGATCAGTATTTAATAGTTTTAATTCTGCTGAAGTAATTGTGGTAATGAGTTACATTTTGTCTTCCTAAGTTCCCTGTGGCATTACAGTTTGACATTTTATTTTATTGCTAATTCTAAAAAGCTGATCTATGTGCTGATTAGAATTGCTGCCATGCTTTATTCTGGAAGAGCTGCATATTTCAGGAGTGAGTGATGGGATTTTCTTAATCTTCCTTACCCCAGCAGTTCCGTAAGGGCCTTTATTTTTTTTTTTTGCAGAATTTTCTTTAATTAAGAATGACATCTGTGGGACCAGAAATCTTACATGTAAATTGATCACATGCTCAGTGTGTATTGCAGGGACATCAACCTACATCCCTTGAATCAGCCAAACACACTCAAAATCATCCTGAACACTACCAAGCTTCGCCATGACGAGAAGGCGCTTTGTCATTGGGGTAGGGATCTTGATATTTACCAATCTGCAGCCAAATTTCATTTCTGTTCAGTATCCTTCTGGAAACGTAAATTGTTTTCTTTCTGAGAAGACAATAAAATATTTGGCCACCTATTTTTGTTTATGTTTCCAGATAGATAATTTTTTCAAACTGCTTTCCCACATGGCAGCTCCTGCTGACATTTTAGGACCTCAGAAAACTTTATAAAAAGGATTATATCAAAGTCTGCCTTCAGGCATCTGCTTTTATAAGTGTTGCTCTATGAAATAATTTAAGAGGAAATTCTTGTGGGGATTGAGCTGTCTCACAGCCCTCCAGGAAAGCTGCTTTCTGAAACAAAGCCTTGTATTGCAATAAGTTAGGTTTAGCTATTTTGTCCTAAGTTAGATATTTTTGTCAGTGAGGAAATCTGCCCTTTTGCTTCCCCGGGGTTGCCATGAACCAGGTCCTTCCTCAGCTTTCCAGCAAGATGAACTTCCTTGCTGTCCACCAAGGGGAAAGGTCTGTGGTGAAAGGGAGAAAGATCTTTCAGTGCCAGAGGGCCACGTCCGCTGGGTTCCCTCAGTGGGCAATGAGCAGTGGTACCTTTGAAAACTCAAGGATTCTCCCTCAGATGCCAGCAGAGACCTGTCACAGCACATCAGTGAAGTCACAGCAGGGATTGATTGAGGGGAAGAGCCTGGCCAGAGAAGCCAAGGGCTCAAAATGAGTGCAGGGGGAAATGAAGGCGTACAGCTAGAGGACAAAATTGTTTATGGAAATCAAATCAAAATACTCTGCCTTGAAATTTATACTTGTAATGCGCACGATGATTTTAGCAGAATAAAAACTATGAAATACTGATCTCAAAACATAAAAGATGAGAACGGGGATCCCAGCCATCCCCTGAAGCTGATGAAAGTTTGATTTGACTTAAAAACCATCAGCATTGCTAAGCTTATGGTAAGAAAAGAAACAAAGCTGTGCATAATGGCTGCGTTTCAGGAATCTCGGGCTGAAGATAGGGACATGCAGGAGAGCAGGAAAATCCATTACAAGTATTTTTTTTCTTTTGTTCTTTCTTAGTTCATTCAGAACTGCCTTTTACTGTTCTTTCATGAACGATTTTTGAAAGTCCTCCACATACATTAAAGACAGGCATCATCTGCAGAGCAAGGAAAGCTCCAAGGAGCCACCCTGGATTTGCAGATGGTTCTTGTCCCAGCTTGCTGTCTCCTGGGAACAGAGATTTCCTGGCTGGGAGCCGTTCTGTCACTAGAACACTTGTGTCCAAGCAGAAGGAAGTGTCTTTGGGTTTGCTGGTTTCCTGTTAAAACATTTGGAGTGGACTTTCTTCATGGTTCCAGGAAGCTATAGAAAGATAAAGCCTTTAGATTAAAGCTATTTTCAACAGTTGTACCCAGGAGTCTCCTTTTAAACACAGCAAACTGCAGCAACCTCTTTATTTTGCTGGTTACACGTGGAACAATTCAGTGTGTTTTGCCCACACTGACCCTGAGGAACTAACAGAGAATGACAAGCAAATTTCTCTTTGCTCCTGAAGGTTCCCTGCTTTGATAGCACAGAAACATCTCTGCAGTCCTTCATTTGAACCTGCACCTGTTAATTATGGGCAGACCCAGGTCTTCTTTCAGAGAAATGCTTAACATTACCCTTAAAGAGCAACAATTATATCAAATAGTGACAGCAGGTTAATCAAAAAGGAGGAACAAACAAAAAAATCTAGCAGGGATTCTGCTTAAGCTTTTGAATCTTTGCATTCCTCCGAGTTTACTCAGGGAAAATAGATTCCTATTTCTGCTGGGAATGCTCTTAAAAGCCTTCTCACAATAATGGATCGGGCGTTAATGCCTTCATCACAAGAACTGCATGGTTTCTTTGTGGATTCTCATAATCTTATTTTAATTGTAGCTACATTGAAAATGTGAGTGCCTCAGTTAAAATAAAGCTGTGAGGTCTGAGGCTGTGACATCCTTTGGAAACAACATCCTTTGCATCTGCAATGGACTTGCATTTTCTGCAGGTAATTACTCTACTGGAAAGCAGAGGAGGGGATTTGCATTCTCTCTTGGGCAAACTCCTCTTTGGGATCCAAGCTAAAGAATTTCAGTTACATCAATTCCAGTGGGGGTTGGCCATTGACTTCAGTGCGCCCAGGAATTGTCACTGAAACAGTCAACAAGAGAAGACAAAGTCTTGTTTAAAAAAAAATGTTGGTATGGGGAAAGTTGGAAAGGGAACTGTACCATGGGTGTTGTGTAAAATGTGTTTTCTCTTAATGACCTTCCAGTTCAGAGTTGCTTTGTTTACATACAAATGAAAAGCTGGTTTGTCTCCCTGCCAACACAGCAAAGCTCAGTCTGGGATCTGAGTATCCAGCTGTGTCTTTTGCCTCTGACATCCTCCCAGTAATAAAGTTGTGTGGCTGGGATTTGGCTGGAATTGCAGATGATGTGTGAGCCAGAACTGAGTTCAGCCTTCTCTTCCTCTGCAAGACAATAGAAGTTAAAGCATGTTTGTGTCAATAAAAAAAGCATATATAACTCCTAACCCCTCAGGGACCAGATATGATGAATAAGATGCTCTTTTTCCATCATCACGTTTCTAACCCTGACCAGTGTTAGTAGTAAGTCTGTGGGAACTCAGACTTTTGTCTTGCTCATTTCCAAGGTGGAGCAGAAGCTTTTGTGGAGTTCACCTGTGAAGATGCAGCATCCAGAGAACAGATATAGTTACAACAACCTTTGCGGTGTTCCCTCATCCAGGTTTTTTGTTCTTCACTTCAAACTCCCTGGAGGTTACAGTATATTAAGTGCTGTCTTTGCTCTGTAAGCCTTAACAGCTTCCCTGCAGACTGACAAAGTGACAAGAGACAGGAACCTCTTCTCAGGTGAAGTGGCATTGCTGACATGCCTTGTAGTTGTCACTTTCCTGTTTCCTTCTTTTCTCAGACGCTGTTGGAGGAAACTCTGGAGTCATCCCAGGTCCTGGGTACTGTCTGGATGTAGGCAAAGCTCTCTCAGTTCATACAGGAGCAACAAGTGATTAAGTTATTCAGTGCAGGGTCTTTCTTACAGCAACTGAAAGCTCTGGCTGCAGTCAGCAATTCCACTTGCAGGTTGCACATTGGTCGCCTCATTGTAAAAAGCCCATTTGTAAAGCTCTGTAGCAGTTGTTAATCTCCACCCTTCTGTTAATAAACCCCTCTTTGACACATGACTGAAATCTCCTCCAGTTGACAGTGCCAGTGTGAGCCAGCAAAGGTGCTCTCAGCAGTCTGGAATTCTGAGGCTCCCCAAGTGCTCCTACCTGATTGCAGTGGGTTCTGCTCTGCAGCAGCAGCATGATCCAGAGCTGCCTTTGGAAGCATCCTACAGCCAAAGAATTCCCATTTGTATTTTCTTGGCTGAGTTTGTTGTGACATGCCCTGTTATTTTTGCGTTCTGGGTCCATTCTGAAGCTCCCCCAGGCATCCCTTCAAATGAAACATTGCATCACTGAGGAAGTGAAGCCATTACAAGTGAACTCTTTCACCAGACACTTGGAGCAAACACAATCAGCTCTCGTCTTCCAGAAATGGACTTGCAAGTTGACATTGCAAAATTTGGGAAGAGCAATGGTCCTTTCTTGAGTGGTTTGATGCAGTTTTTAAAAACGCCGAGCTGTGCTGTTGTTTTTTTGCCACATCATGAATGAAGGTTTTATATTTGCATAGAAGAAATGTTACCAAGCAAAGCAGTTGGAACACAGAGCTTCAAAATTCTTTTAAAGGAGGAGAAATTTTAAGTTCTCTGCTGAACTCTGCTAAGGTCTCTGACCTTCCCTGTGTCTTACTTTCATCCTGCAATAAGCCTCCCTTTTTGCAGAGCTGTGGGGATGGACCAGTTGCTGTTTTCATGCCATTCTCATGGTGTGAGATGCTGTAGGAGTGTTGAGGATCGTTATTAGAGTTTTCCTTGCTAGTCAAAGGGTTAATTTTGAGATCTGATTTAGGTTTGGCACAGGAGGAGGAGAGACAGAGGATTTTGTTCTGCAGGAAACTAGGTCAGCAGGTTTTTATTATCATGCTCGACAGCCCAATGTGGTTTGCATTTAGGAATGAACTCGGCTGACATCGTGGATGGTCGGTTTCCCCTTCCCAGGACGCAGCCTCACAGTGCTCCATACCTTTTGGCTTTCCCAAGTGGAATGCAAGGGAATACTCAGCTGAGGAAGCTCAGGCCATTGAGAGTTTGTCAGTTATCTTTGTAGAGCTGCCTGTCAGGAGTGCTCAGGAGCACAGAATGAGGTCCAAGATGTTTTGGAGATGAAGAACAATAGGGCTGGAATATTTTCAGTCACTGAAGTGCACTGGAATCACAAAGGTCTCCATTGCTTTTACACCCCATGGACTGATGATTGTTCTTACAGCCTGTGGCATTGTTTGGTTTTTGTTTGGATCTGGTCAGATTCTGGTCTTGGTCCTGCCAATGTAAATTTGGAATAATTCCGTTGTTTTTTGTGAAGATCCTGCTGTGGGTGGCTGAGATCACTGTGTGGTCCTGCAGATAACCTTTAGGTGGGGAGTTTTCCATTACAACTTTTAGATCATCCTGACTGATGAAAGATTTGAATAATCCAGAATCTTTGTCACATCTCCCAGCTTTCTTGGCTGTATTTCTTGTTGTGTATTCTCTTCCCAGGCAACTGAGAATACGTGCCTGTTCTTTATCTGTGCCTGTTGAAGACCAAATTGTGGCAGACATCATCTGTATTGGACAATCCAGGCTGCCTTTCTTCACAGATTATTTTGACTTTACTGAATGATGAAACTCCAAGTAGTTATAACTTTAAAAATTATTCTACATTGTTTTGATTGTAAGGATCAGATGAGGGTGGTGGAGCTTAAAAAGATTTAAGGTGGATCTTAAAAAGACATTACCAAAAAGATTGCTAATGCCTAGGAAAATTTCTGAGTAATAGGATTTAAGGCAGAGCATCTATTTCCAGTTTTATGCTCTTGTTGTTTTACAGACTTTAATGTGAGTTAATGGCTTTTCAGCATAATAAAACCATCTAATTCTGTCCTGTTCTACTCTTTATTCAGTTCTGGCATCAAGAAACCCAGACATTTTTGCAAACCAAGTTTGGCTTTTAAGGCTGAACAAGGAAAATACAGGCAATACTGAGAAGAGCAGACAGCAGTAGGTTGCCAGCAGTTCCTGGAAATAATGGAGTTTCACAACCATTGCCTGCAGAACGGACATTTAAGGAGGAAAAAAATCCTTGTGGCTTGCATAGATAGAATAATGAGAATGCAAAGTCTGTTGGGAAAGTTTATTATGGTAAAAATTCAAATGCCACTCTTGGGTTTAAACCAAAGAGCAGCATATCAAATGCCTCAGAATGATGACAGCATAGAAATAACACAGGTCGGAAAATTGCATATGGTCTCTCCTGGATTGCATTTAATGCTGTGGTCGGCTATACATTTTAATTGCCCAATTCTGCATCTCTATAAAACAGTTTCAGCTGCAAGAAACGTGCTCACAGAATCATCTTTTGAAATGTGAACATGTTAAAGAGGGATGAAGAAAGGAGGTGTTTCTGCAATACCCTTGTGCTCTTCCCCTGCTGTGACTGAGAGCCAAGAAAACGCCAGCGTGGGTCAGAATGAGAGGCAGTGACAGGACTTGTAGCAGGCAGACACGTCCACACAATAAACAGCAGAGCTGAGGCAGCATTCTCAAAATTGCCTCCTGCATAATGAAACAGAGGAGTTGTGGCAGAATCTCCACAGCTTCATTCAGGGTTGGCAAATTATTTCATTCAAATTCGCAGCAACTCGGGAAATGTCATTGTGCTGCTGGAAGACTTGGGTTGTGTTTCCTATTCCTAAATTGAACTAAGTTCAATTGAGCTCTCAGCTCAAGAAATGAGAGATGAAAAGACTCTCTCTCTCCTGCAGTGGCTCTCCAGAATGTATATTATATCTCTCGAGGCTGTCAGCCGTGTGAAGCTTTCAGGATGTGACTCATAGGATAAATAAGTTTGGTCATTCTTGCTGTGAATAGAAAAAGCTAAAATCTTGTATTTTTATAGAAGCTTTTTCTTCCCTACATGAATTCAGAAAACATCCCAAGTCGTTAACATGCTGGAGCTGTCACTGAAAATCCAGTAGCTTCAGGGTTGAACAGAACTGTTAATAGAGCTCGGTGATGCCATGTGTGTGAAACGTGTGCTGCTGAATATTTGTGCTCTTTCAAATGGATGAACTCGAGTTCCCAGACTGCAAATAAGGGTGGTAATGCAGAGGAGCAGCTCATGTGTGTCAGCAAAGGAGCAGATGCTGGCAGGGGACCGGGGGATAAACAGACGCCAAGTAATGCTGATGTAGGAATGAGCCTTTTGTGCCCGTTTGGGAGCTCTGCTGCAGAGAGGATGCAGCCTGCGGATTTAAGTAGGTTATGATGTTCTCCCCTATGGCTGGGGCTGGAGGCCTGGCCAGTTAACTGCAGACTGGCACTTTGTGGTACAAACATCAAAAAATCATCTTTCAGAGAGCAATGGCTTCATATGGGTGCATTCCTTTTTTGTTTTTAAATGTAAGCCTATCTTTACCAATTAAAGTAACTATTCAATGGTTAGAATATGAGCTCTGAGCTATGAGCACAGATCCTGTTTATCCCTTTTGTGGGATAAAATATATTTAGCCTTGCTGGATTTGTAGTTATTATTCCTTCTTCGTGTTTTACGTGGTAATTAACCCTCTCCTTTGATAGTTGTTTACGGCTGGGAACGGGCTGACAAGAATGGTGCTCTTTGTTCTGCAGAAAGCAGGGAGCTGTGCCAGGTATCCTGTATCTGTTTCCCAAACTCAGCTAACCTTCTCCTGGGGCACTCCCAGTACCAGGAGAAAGGGAACAGCAGTATTCTTAACATGGCTGCTCACTGCCAATCTTTATAGAGAATGGGAATCAGCAGATTAATTTTACTGGCAACTTATTGCAGGCAAAAGGTGCCAGGCTGGAAGCACTGGTGATTGGCGCAGGCCCCTCACAGTAACTCTCACACCAGTGTGTGTTTGTGCTCGTCATCGTTCCTGCAAGTTGATTGCTCGTATCTGCAAGAGGATTACTGCCCAGTGCAATACAACTTCTGGCCTCTTTCCTTGGATGCCAATAAGAAGATTAATTAGAACAGGGCTAAAAATGTATTGGCATTAAAGGGAGATGTATTTTTACTGTGCCGCCTCATCTCTTATTCCACCCCAATCCATTACACGTTGTGCTCAGAGTCTTCATGCAGCTTCTGCTGTTTAGTGCCCTCTGTACCTACAGGGAGGTAAGGAAGGACTTTCTGTCTCCATCCTCACCCACCCTTATTCCAGGAGAATATGTGAGTTCTGGCAAGAGCAATCTGGAGCCAGCACAGGATGTTTGATCCAGGACACACTCAACACCCACCCTACAGTGGCTCACAAGTGCTCTCTGCTTCCACAGCAGCTCCAAGACTGAAGTAATTTCCAGCCAGGCTTGACAGTTGGACTTTCCCAGTGATCTGTATAAACCAGAAGTGTCTTGGGAGGTTTCCCAGTTGCACCATCCTGATTTCGGTGTTTACAGCTACAGTAACTAACTTCTGACATTTATACCCAGCTGGTGCTCTGATTGCTGAGCTCGGTGCCTGTTTGCACATGGGGCCTTCTGATAAGGCAGGCATTTGACCTTTCTATTCTTAACCCATTAACATTTAGAAGAGTTGCTCTCCTCACCTCTGAGGCTGTGTGTTCCTCCCCCTCCCCCCAATACCCCTGTTCCTGCCAGATAAGATTACTCCTGGGTTATATATTGATCTAAAAGCAGAGTGCCAAATGCAGCCCACACCAGTTCCAGGGCAAACACTGAACCTGTCCGAGCGAGTCCCCGCGCTCAGCTCCCTCGTGGGAAGGAGGTGACCAGAGGCTCTTTTTGCCCTCTCAGCAGAACCTGGGGACAAGCTCAGGGGCCTCAGTTCTTTGTTGTTGCATTAAATGACCAGCAGTAGGACCAGCCCAGTTTGCTGATACTTTGTGCTCTTTCCTCTTCTCCCTCTGCCTGTGAGCAGATGAATGGCTCGGAGTGATCCTTACACAGGATTATCACACACTCGTTTGCTTGAGGCAGTGTGTTCAGGAATCTGAACGTGCAAATGAGAGCCAAGAGTCCTTTGTTTTAAGCCAAGCCCAGCTCAAGGAATGCTGCACTGTCACTTCACCTGTGCATGTGTATTTCCCAGTTTTTGGATCTCAGACAGGAGTAAGGAGCTGTTATTGCCTCTTCAGGGGTTGTTTGAGAGTCTCTTGTTCTAGTTCAATATCTTGGTGTAAAATACTGCCACGAGAATGATGAAAGAAGTGGAAAACAGGCCTAATAACGGATGTTAAAAATGCTTGAGCTATTTGCTTTATCCATGAGATTACTCAATGGCAATATAGGAGGACCAACATGGGAAGAAGATTTGGTGGGTGGGTCTGTTGAGCTGTTACACACATTTTGTATGAGAATAATGACCACAGTGGTCCTGCTGGCTGTAAAAAGTCTATGACCATGATAATAACTACAATCAGTCACAAGAATTAATTAGCTGGCAAGTCTGATTTTCCCCTGCAAAACCAAAAGCCACTGGAGCAGCCTGGATCAAAATTTATTGCAATTATTAATATTTTATTATGTTAAATTAAATGGTTTAAAATAAAACATTGTGATTTAATGTGCATTTATGACCATCTGTACTAAGAACTATGCTCCATATAGTCTTAACATGATAACTTACATGAAATTAAAGAGGTAGGCACTGTGCTTTTTCCTGCCACTGTTTAAGAGAAAGTAAAACCACAGAATGGATGGCGCCCTCTCACTTAGCACTAGACTATTTTAGAGTGAGAGACTCCTTTTGAGTTGTCTTATCAGACACTCAGTAATTCAGAGTTGAGAAGCTCATTCAAAACTGAAGGAGGAAATCCTTTTTCATCTTGTGGTCGGTGAATAAAAATAGATGTGAAAGTCTGTTCTACTAATTTTTTAGATGCCTGAACAGCATGTGTGATCCAAAACCAACTGCTTTATCTCCTTAACTACAGTTAATATTATCTTTGTTTACTGCATGTGTTAGTTTTTAATACTGTGTTTTGATAAGCTTTTCTATTATTTCTAGAAGTTCTGATATAATTTACCCAGTTGTTAGGAAACAATTATAAAACACTGTTATGATTTGGAGTTCCAGCTTCCATCTCAACTCAAAATTGCACAAACCATGACTAAAAGTTCATTTAGTGAGGAGAAATGCATCACTCCATGCCTGTTAATGCAACAGCCTGGAGAGATTAAATTTTATCCGTAGACAGAGAGTTGTTTTAGAAAGAACTAAATCACTTATTTAAAATGGGTGGGTTGAAACCCACCTGTCCTGGGCTGCAGGAAGAGGTAGGTAGGAATTTTGCTGGCTTGGCCCTCACCACAGCCTGGTGTGAGTTTTCTGTGTGGCACCGTCACTGTTGTGGTGTCACAAACACTCCCTGGCCCTTGGAGCAGCTGAGCTGAGAGGGACAAGGCCCAAGGCTGGGAATGCTCCTGCCAGTGCTTTGAGTCCTGTTTTACAGGGCTGTTTTCATTTATTTTTTTCCCATTTCAAGTGTTCCATGAAGTAAATTTTTTATCAGTGACTCAGAGCAGAAGAAAATTTCAGATTTTTATGATAACATATTAGATGTCTGGGCAAGCTTTCAACTGAAAATTATTTTTTTGGCTTATCCAGCATACTGTACTTGCTGAGATGGGAGTGTATGCCTCTAGTTATGATTAAAACACCAAAAGCATGAACGTAGGAAGCAGTAAAGTATTATGTAGGAGAAGATTCATCATTTTTGTGACTTTGTTTAAAGAAAGCCCAGATATGGGAGCAGATACCCACTGAATCAATCATTTTCTAAGCCACGGATGACCAGAAAATTAATTAAAAAGAAAGAATATGAAGAGGTATTAGAAAAATAAACATGCAGAATTTAATGTTTAAACAATATTGCCCAGACTCATTTGCCCTTAAAGTGATCTGCATTAGCAGTAATTTATTTGGGGATGTTTAACCCTCAGAATGCACATTCAGGAGATTGTGCAGTGGTTTCAGTGACTGGATTGCTCCAGTTTGCTTCTGCTGCAGAGTTTGTGCCAGGAAACAGAATTTCTGCCATGGACTGCAGCTCTGCCAGGATGTTCCTGAGGGTGTGGGGAGGATGAGGTGTGGGATGGGTGAGGTGTGGG
>WEIT01025423.1:188036-209455 GCA_013389985.1 Dryoscopus gambensis
TGTGGGATGGGTGAAGATGTGGGATGGGTGAGGGTGTGGGGTGGGTGAAGATGTGGGATGGGTGAAGATGTGGGATGGGTGAGGGTGTGGGGTGGGTGAAGGTGTGGGATGGATGAGGGTGGGAGCTGCTCAGTGCTGATGCAGCAAGACTGCTTTCCTCACAAGGGCTAATTATGCCATTAGAGTGCAGATCTCTGCACCTCCCTTCTTTATGAGCTTTATGCATATTCTGTGTAGTCTTGTGTGTCTGAGACATGCTCAGAAAATATTTATTTAGGTGTTATGTTAGCAACAGGTGACCAGAGAAGTAAAATACTTCGGAATGCTCAAACTTGCAGAACAGCACCAGAGTCAAGGTACTTTCTAACAGCTCAGTAGAATCTCCTTTAGCAATACCTAATAAACTTCCCTGGTTTCCTGGCCTATTTACAGTCCTTGTCCTTATCCCTAATCCATTTCAGAAGTTGTGTTTCCATTTTGACTCAGGGATTGCCCAGCAGGACATTTGTCTCAGCACGCAGGGACAGCTGTGTTGACAGTCTCAGTGGCCTCGGGGCATTATAGGCTCTCTGTAATCAGATGAGACCTGTACATGCTTCAGTGCCTTCCAGTGAACTGAAACAACCTCTGTCTGGTTGGGATGATGAAGGAAGTGACCATGCTTAGGGGTTTGACAGTCGTTTTGTGAGACCCTCTAAAGGACACATAAACTGCAAAACCAAGTGAAGGTCCAGGAGTCAGTTTTGCTGTAGCAGTTCATCAGGCAGTGTGAAAAAAGGATGGTTTGATGTTGGAGAAATACATACAAGAAATGCAGAGGAATCAAAGTTAACTTGTAAAATTATGTTGGGTCATTTTTTTATATAATATCTGTCCCCTAGATCCTTATCCAGTGTTATCCATTGTACACAGCTATTTTCTGAAATGTTTCTTTTTCTTCCACTGTACTGTGTGACCGAGATAAATATGCAACTCTTTCTATTTGAGGAATTCTAGGAGTTCCTGGTAACAGTAGTAGGTAAGAGTTAGACAGAAGTGGCATTTTTCAACTGCTGGCACACTGTTTAACATGCACTTTGCATAGCAATAGCAATGACCAAATCCCTGTTGAACACTGGCCAGGAGAATCCATCAGCATGTTTTATTCATGTGGTGTGACAGTGCAGTTAACTCAAGTCTGTATTGATTCTGTTTATTTCAATTTAGAGAACATCTCCACGGAGCATTCCATGTAATTATTATACAGACAAGGAGCAACATCTAGAGCTGACAGCCAAGCATATAAATACAAATCTTTTACAAAACATTCTGTCATGCTGCTTCTGCAAGGAGAACAGGTCAGACTTAAACAGAAGCACATTCTGCTGTCAAGACTTTTGCTGAAACTGCTTTTCCTCCAGCTCTGTTATGATTATATCAGGGCACCGTTAGTTTTAGTCTCTCAGATGATCTCCACAGCTGCATTACTGTACAGAGAAAGAGAAAAACAGGGTTTAAACACACCGAGTAGGTAAAACATGCACTTTACATTGTAACTGACAGACTGTCAGTAAAATCCTCGATATTGACACAGTGTAAATAGGAGTTTATAACCTGCTGCTCCCTGAGATCCCAGGGACTGTGTGGGTACTGAGTGTGTACAGATCCATGGCACAGAGTGCACAGTAAGTGCTGTAGGTGACTTGGTTGCTTCAGGGAGGTGCACAATCAGAATTGTTTGAATGCTTAGGCAGGCCAAAGGTTGTGAACGTGAGACACGAGCTTGAGGAAGTCCATTCAGGGAGGGAACCTACAGTAATTAGCTCTGCCACTTGTTGCGGTTGTTTCCTTCTTAGGATGATTAAGTCACACTGATCTGGTCAACCCAGGTCAGCCACAATGTTACCAAGACAACGAAGTAAACTGGTCACTGTCCTTGAGTGTTGGAGAGCCTGTGAAGTGGCTCACAGCTTTGTCCTGATGCTGGAAAGGTGACGTGGTGGGACACAACCTCAATTCCTTATACAAACAAACTCTTCATACAGCTGGAGTGTTGTTCAGGGCTCTACAGCAGCAACAACCAAGATGGATGAGACACTCACAACTGAACTGGACACACTCCATCCCGTAACAGTGTCCCACTGAAATATCTCTGTAACAGTCCCAGTTCCTGCCTGCTAAGAATTTGATTAGTATCTACTGTTAGACTGGAAGGGGTGGGGGAAGGAGAGCCCTTGCTATCATTAAAAAGGAAAAGGGAAAAAAAGTCTAATCAAATAAATCCCTGTAGTTCATTTCCTCTTACGAGATCTGTGCTCTGTAATTGTATTACCAAAGAAGTCTTTCTTCTCTGAGTTCATGTGAAACCTTAATGGTTTTATTCCCCTTGGCCCTAGTTCAGTCAGTGTACATGAAATTACAAAGTTTTTCAGTTCCAGTGTAAATTTGAGTTAGAAGGTGGTGGGTGTGGTACTTCAGATTAGAGCAAACTATGAAAAAGAATCAATTCCTTAAAGGACCCTTGCTAGGTTGGGAGTACATTTGACATAACTCCACCACCAAGTAGGAATCTTGTTTAAGAGAACCCAGCCCCCCAGTGAAGAGTGCCAGCAGTGCAGCATTCCCAGCATACAGCAGCTATGAGTAGAGCAAGGTGTTCTGTTAGCAGGTAAGTGATGCTGGCAAATCGTTAAACACATATTTAGGTATTTACATATAATGAGTAAAACAGTGTAAAAGATACTCCGTATCTCAAAGAAGTCAGATGAATTTTACTAGTTTGCTCATGGAGTTTTACTGTTGCTCTTGGTGGAGATACTGAAGCCATTTTTGAGCACTTTAGATAATTTATTCTGAAGGAAATGCTGTTCAGATGATGCAACACCAGCCTTTTAAAAAGGAGAAAACAGAGCTTGATGAAGAAAATAGGAAATGAATGCTGTAATTTGTCACATATTCACCTTTTTCCTAATGTGCACTAGATTAGCAAATGTGGGTGGTGTTTTATAATTTCAGTTTTATTGCATCAGGAAGAAGGGAAATTAACTCTTTGCTGGACAGCATAGAGCATCTTTTTCCTCTTGTAGCTTCTTCAATCCATTTTGGTTAAAATTTTTTAAAAGTATTTTTACTGCAGTACAGGAAACTGAAATACCTTTTAGAAACTGAAGTGGGATTTGGGGTGAATATGTTGTTACCTGATCCTTCTGTGCCAAGTGAAGCATTAAACTAAAACATTTTGATTACAATTCCATGCCAAGTCATGCCCCCTCTTCTAACCAGTCACATATTAACTCTATCTCATTGTACCTGCAGACTCCTTGTACAGTAATTTCAGGACTTTCTCATTTCAGTGTTGCAGTCTGCAATTGCCATTTGCACTGAAATAATTCATTTTTTATCCTTTCCTCCCTGCACACACATTCTACATTCTTTATATGTGACTGTAAGCATAACAAATCTTGTCTGAGTTTCATGCCATTTTCTCTTCTTTATTTGTAAATAATTAACCAAATTTTGTTAAATGTAGTAGTGCTCAGTCTCTTTTAGGATGAAGGATGGATGTTTTCCTATCAATTAGTTTTTAAATCTGAGCACTGAAAAATCTGACAAACAATGTTTGAAAGAAGCAAATTTTATTCCTATTTTGGGGGTACAAAATGGCAGGCAATAAAAGGGGGCGATTCAGAATTGAAGTTGGTTGAATTCTTCATTAAGTCCATTCTACTTCTTGTCATTAAATTTCATCAGCAAGATTTAAACCCTTCATTTTGGAGAAGGGTCACATCTGTAATAAATTATGGTCTCCCTTATTTAAACAGTAGCATTGTTATAAATATTTTCTTCCTGTATTTCTGTTTCATAAGCCAAATACTCAGCATTTCTCCTCTTCTTGTAAGTAGCCACGCGATGGGCTGCCAGGGCTGGTTTATCATTTGCCTTGGGAAAGGCATTTTATAATATTGCAGGATAAAACATTTGCAGGCAGAGGTTTGACCCGTGGGGGAGAGAGGTGAGGGCTTTGCAGGATTGGTGCCAAGAGACTGAGGCTTGAAGGAGAACTCCCACAGCTGCTGTCACCAGCGAGGGTCAGAGAACTGCAACGAGCCTGTTCCTGCAGAAATGAGACTGAGCCACTGATTTAAACTGAAATTTGTGAACGCTTAAATTTTTAGCCAGACCTAACAAATTTGTTTTCTATTTTTTTTAATGAAACTTTTGTGTTTGGGCGTAGGGATGACTGGATGAACCTGTCAAAGATGGTTCTGATGTCAAAGCACTGCTTTTCAGTGCTGTATCTGCAGCGTCCGTTCTTGTGATAATGAACTTGTCATCATAGCAAAGAAGAGAAAAACAATCTCTTACTGAGAGTAACAAGGTTTTACTGGAGAGTACAATATTTTATGGCAAGACATGAGTTTCTTCCTAAAAGGAAGAGTAGGCAAGAGTATTGACACAAAGAGTCATCCAGGGCAGAGCACACTTAGGTGATGCTGAGGTCACACTTTGGCCCCTGGCAAGTTTTGGGGGGTATGTTTAAGCAGCTCCTTTGATGTTGGAGGCCATGGTGGATCATTCGCAACTGTAAATGCGATTTTGGTGCAGTCCAAGTGCCCAGGAATACAGGAGGCTCTGCAGAGCACCAGTAAGAGGCCTGCAGAAAATTGGATTGTTGTTTGCCCCAGGCAGCGAAACATATTCCTGGAGTGTGTGTGTGGGTGCTCAGGGCTCCGTTCCAGGCTCTGCCCCTGACTCAGCTCTGGTGCCTCGGGCCCTCTAGGGAGAGTTACCTGAGCTCTTAATTCTCTCATTAGAAAATGTGGAGGTTATTACTTGCTCACTTCCCCATACCAGCCTCACAGGGGTGTGCATTAATGAACATCTGTTAATGGGTGGGAATAAATGCTGTGAAAGGGCCGGAGTGGTAGCAGCGCTCGCACAGCGGGTTGGGAATCTGCAGCTTTTTCCTACGGGATTGTGCTGTAAGACGAAATCACCATCTTAGCAGGGCACCTGGGGAGCACAGCGTCCCTGTCTCCAAACCCCCCTCCGTGCCCTGGTGCTTGTAAGTGCTCCCGAGCCCAGGGCTGGCACAGTTCCGTGCCACTCTGGGAGCTCTGTGCAACCTCGTGTAACCCAGGTACGTGCAGCTCACAGCACACAGCTCTTGACGATTGTTATGTGCCCAGATCCAGTTCATTATCCTCACTCATCTGCCACTCATTAAGGGAAAAAAACGATACTGTTGTCTGCAAAAATCGGATTTGTTACCCGGTGTGCAACAAGCCAATAATGGCACACTCGAGACAGACATTGATTATTTCAGAGTTGCCAAGCCTGGGTGCCAGGTGGAATTCCCCATATCAACCATCAGAACTTTTTAGCATACGTTTTAGCAAACAAAGGAATTTTTACGTATTTCACATTTTGCAACAATACAGTTCCGTTCTTTAAAGCTTCCTGATTTCCCTGTCTCCTCGCTGGATGCCTCAATGGGTTGATGTCGGGAGGACGAAGCCCCGAAGGTGCCCTTCCCTTCTCCGGGGCGCTGCGGGCCCCACTCGCAAGAGTTAATCGCTGCCAACCTTTGGCAGTGCTGGCCGGTCCTAGAAATCCGGCTGGCTGCTGGAGCGGCTGCCAGAGCCGCCCTCGGGCCGTCATGTGAGCAGTGTAAACAGCCCGGCCGGGCGAGTGGGCGGCTCGGCGCTCGCCAGTGGGGCAGAGTTCAGTGGCTGCGGCGGGGTTACTGCCGAGCGCCGCGGGGTTGCCATAGCGAGCATTGCATAACGCTGGCAGCGGCCCCGGCCACAAAGGGCCCCGCGTTCCTTCTGCTCGGTCTGTTCATTGTTGCCGAGGCCCACTTTGCCGTCGCAAATGGAGTTGCAGGCATCGTTCCTGGCTGGGCTGCGGTGGGAGGTTTCACCGGGAGCAGGGAGAGAGAGGAGCTGGCTCATGGAACCCTGTAACTGGGGCGTTCGCGTTGCAAGACGCTGCCTGCAGGAGGGTTGTTTGCATGAGCAGAAACTTTGCATGCCAGTAAAGTTTGGGGGGAGTAAGATAGGTGTTTAACTTCCTGATACGTTGTCTTCTAAAAGGAAGTGATTTGATGTAGGACTGAAGTTTGCACCCAGCTAGAGAGCTCAGGGCATCAGAACATCAGCATTATGTGGGTACAGCATGACTGCAAGAATTAATGCTCCCATATCATTGCATTGATCAAATGGATTGCAGAAGATGGGAGTTTGTGGGAGGCTGAGAAGCCAGGAAACTTTTTTGGATGGAATTGGTAGAGGGAAGCTGGAACCTGGGAAGCTGCATTTGGAATCAGGCCATCATCCTCTGGAGATCTCTGCTGAAGTTGCATCTGCATTTGCCTAAGTTTTGGCATGTGAAATCAATGTCCATGAAGTGACTATTCTGTGCTTTCCCTTTCTAGATGATTAATTAAAGTGGCTGAGGGATTGATTTGGCTACAAGCTGTCTCCTGAGGTTTCTGACTGTAGTATTTTTGTTATGTGGAATAGACCAAGGTCTATCTCTTTGGCTGGAGTGATTATGCTTTTGGCTCTCCTGCTTTTTGAGGGTCTGGCCATTGAGTCGGTGGCAAAGTCCTGTTTGACTTTCCTGGGCCAGAATCAGAACTGCAATTTTGCCTGTACAGTGTGGTGTATTTATCGTTCCAAGAGCAAACAGATTTCATATTAATGTCGTGATGAAGGGTCACCAGGTTTATTTGGCATATGAAGGTTGTGGTATTTCAGTCATTTGCCTCTGAAAGATTTTGCTGGCTGCTGTGAGAGACTTTTTGTTCCTTCCCCTTGGGTTTGTACCCTTTCCACTGTGAGGTCCTGGGCATGTTAGGATGCGTGTGTGACCTTTTGTGTGGCAGAACGGCAGTGCAAACATAGCTAAGAACAACAGAGTATTGCCTTCCACCTGTGCTCTTACAGCTCTTCTGCCAGGATAGTGAGACCTCCTGCCCCAGTTTGAAACTGGAAGTCTGTCCCTGAGCCAGTGGTGCCAGGACTCGTGTGAGCTGGACATGGCTTCTTGGTGAACGGCTTAACACACCCTGTCCCAAGCTCTGCCCTGCCGAGCTCTTCTTTTCTACAAAGCATTTTACAAAACAAAATGAAGTAAGAGAGGAGTGAAGTCCTGTGGTCTGCTCCTCAGAGAGTCCTGGTTTTGCTGGCGATTTGTATTTCAGTTTCAAAACATCAGTTGTGATTGTGGGATTGCTGGGCTTTTTGTTCTCAGTCAGGACGACTTAGACTGTGAGGGCGCAGATGAATTCCGAGGCACTATGGCAAAGCCAACAATAATAATGAGGAAGTGAACATGGCTGGGAGCTATTCTGGGATCTGCCTGATCACTTCATATGGGCCTAGTGATGCTCATTCCTTACACTGCAGATGGTGCTTTGGGAGAAATATGGGCTGGGTCCTTCCCCCGTTATTGTCCAAAATATCACAGTGGCCAGAGGCATCCCAAAGTCGTACCTAATGGAGCCCAGGGTGTTGGTAGAGACCAGTCCACCTTTTTTGGGATCAGGTCAGTCTATCCCTCCCCTGGGAGCTGACACAGACAAGAGCAGATGGTTCTAGGAGTGTCGTCCAAAATTCCCAAAGGCCACCAGCTGCTGTGGTCCATGTTTGCTGTTCAAGCTTTCCACTGAGCATTTCCATCCACCTTCCTGGCCTCAGGAAGATGCTGAACTGAAATGCTGCTGCATGTATCAGCTGTGCTCCTTGGTCCCAGACAGCTGCATGTTTGAAGATGTTTCTCTTATAGAGATGCACAGATGAAATTGCCTGGTGTTGCCAATAGATTTGTTACTTTTCAGACAAATATCAGAAATGCACTTTGCCAACAGGTACTCAGAAAAAAGTTGCTGTATTCTTGTTTTCCTGAACTAGGTAGGGACTTCAGTGCTCTAGTTTCCTGGCTGCCTCTCCAAGGTGGGAGAGGAATTGATTTCATCTCACACTGCCTGGTTGTCTGCTGCCCAAACCACATTGCATAGGGCCAGAGGAGGAACTGCTGGCCCATAATTCATGGCAGCCCCAAATCTCCTGAAAATGCTGTTTGGCCTCTGTCTGGTGCTTTCAGTGACCTCTGCTAATGGCCCCCAACAGATCACACACAAATCCAGCTTCTATAAAATGAAAGGGAGGCCTCTTGCCCAGCGCTTGGCAGATCGCTGCTGGCAGTTTCAGCACTTTTGGGGCTGAGAAGTGCTGGTTGTGCTAGGAACAGGCTGCGGTGTGGCTGGAAATGTGTCACTGACATGGGATCTGTGGGCCCCACTCAGTCAAGAGGCACAAAATACAGTCTGGTCACAGACTGGCTGTCAGGGACACAGGGCTGTCACTGGCCTGGCTTGGGGTGCTGCTTCCCAAGGCCGTGTCAGCCTCGAGTGTGGTTTGCTGTGAGACTGAGGGTTGGACAAGGAGCTGTAGGCATCTGCTGGGAATATTGTTCTCCACCGATGTGTCCCTCCTGGAAATCACATTCCTCAGCTGCAGCATCGCCTGGTGACACCTATGTGACCAAAGCAAGGTGCCCAGTAGGTGACACACCCAGCCCCTGTCAGGTGCTTTGGCAGACGGGGTCTCCATTGTTGGGATGACATTTGGCCCAGTTGTCTCAGCTTTCTTATGTGCTCTGGAGATCCTGGGGAATTTTAAACTTTAAATATTGCTGGTTTCTGCTAAAAAGGACAGGTTCCGAGGAGTATTCCTGGTATTTGCAGTAGAAATCAAAGCAGTTTGTGATTACTCGGTTTGGGAGCCTGTTCAGTGTTTGGCAGCGGCCTCTAAGGAAGTCCTGACTGTTTGAGATGTTATCCTTGTTGCAGAGTTCCTCAGCTCCAAATGGACAGAACTGTTCACCATACTCATAATTTTGGAGTTTTATGCAGTATTTTGGGCTGGACCTTCAAATTAAGACCAAGACACTGAACTTGCTTCAATACCCCATGGGAAGACAGGACAAGCAATAAAGGACAGGTTTGTGGGGTTCCCAGTACCCAGGATTGCTGAGACACATCTTCGATTTCCATCCAGAAATTGGAGAACAGACAGAACTTTCCTTAGAAGGATCCCAAACTTCTTTACATAGGAGTAAACATATAATTATTTCCATTTCACGGGCATGAAGAGCAGAAGATATGAATGCTGTGACTAAATATCATTCAGAAATAACTGAGTTGAATTTTGTTTCCTGTCTACACAGCAGGGCCTGATGCCCTCTCCAAACTAGTTTTTTAAAGTTACTTTTTAAAATTAGCTTTAGTCATCATAGCTTCTATGTATTTCTGGTCTTTAAAGGAGCCATCAATTGTTTTTGTTTGAAGACACTGAATATGAACTTGTTCCTACAGAGCTTTGTGCTGTAATTTATCAACAAGGCGCTGAGGCACAGACGTCAAATGAATACCAGATTTCAAATTATGATAAGCAATTGTGTCATCTCTGTGAATAGACATCAGTCTCTGCTGAGAAATCATCAATAATTCATTTTAAAAAATAAATGAGTACAGGGCCATTTGGATAGGTCTTTGCAAACAACCAGTCCTGTGTTCTGTCTTAATTCCTGTGAATTTAAAGCCAAAGGATGTTTATTTCTCGAAGAGAAACACATGATCATGCCAAGTCAAAAAAATGTGTTCCCTCATGACCTAATTACGATTTATCTTTGGGGAGGTGTGGAGGAAGCTGGAGTGTCACCTGCCAGAGGTGTGCCAGGTTTGTCCATGGCTCACTGGGGAACATGCTGAGCTCTCCCAGAGTATTTTACTGTTAATATTCCTCTCATTAACATCTTCCCCACTTCCTTTACCCTCTGCCTACATCAAACCCTAAGATTATTATTTCCAATCCTAAAATACAACTCTCAGAATAATTTGTGTTTCTTTACTATGAGGAGAGGGAGGATGCTGCTGGTGTAAAAATTCCTTGAGCTTCCCTGTCGTAGGTGGCTTTTCATTTGACAGTTGGCATCCTGCTCGAGTCCATTTCTCTCCCAAATTGTGGGTTGTTACATTCCAATAAGCACACAGCATCTGTTCTCTGTAGAACATGATGTTGCAAGATGCTGATAATTTGTCTAAGTGGGCTATTTTCAATTGAATCAGAGATGTACATGCAGCCTAACAGCAATAATTCCCTCCTGTCTGTATTTGCCCATTATAGGAAGAGAAATGTATAAATAGTTATAAAAGTCAGGATTTAGAGGCTGTGCTTCAAGACCTAGGGCTAGCCGGTCTTAGCTTATCTTAGCACAATCTCAAAAATAAAAATTCTCCGCTCTACTTTGGAGAGCATGAAATAATTTCTGTTTACACAGTTTTTTCAGTTACTTTGATGCTGTGATATAAAGGTCACTGATTGCCTCTAGTCATGCCATGGCTTTTTCACTAATTGTGCACTCACGTCATTTTGTTCTGTGGGATCTTTTGCTTCTTGATCCAGTTTCATTGCCCAGATGTTCATTTCATACGGTTATAACTTGATACAAAGGGCATCCTCTGTTCCAACAAACACATTGTGGCCGTTGTTCCCAGCTGGGAACCTCGTGCACAGCAGCTCACCTGCTTCCACCATCAACCCACCGACCTTTGGGCTGATTTAATGTAAAATCAGTCCCTGGGGATAAGGAGGAGAAGTTATGCCAAAATGTTTCCTGGTCCCTAGCCTTGGACTGATTAAGGTTGTGCTGCAGGATAAAAAGGCAATAAGAAATGGGAAAGCTCTTTCATCCTGACCCTTTTGGTGTGTAGTGGGATGGAAAATCGCACGGGCGCCTGAAAGTTTTGCTCTGATGTCTTGGAATGTGTAAATGGAGCCCCAAACATCTCCAAGAAGTCACTCTATTGCCCTCTCCCTATAAAAGCCACCCACAAAGGTTCCATGTCAGGGCAGAGAGGTCCCTGCTGGTCCCCATGGGGTGACTCTCAGGTAACCAGAGGCCCCCAGGGCCTGGGGATTTCCCAGCTCACAGATTTCCGGAGGGTCGGATCTCAAGGTTATCCCATGCCCCATTTGCTGTTTGTGGAGCCACGTGGCCATCACACAGACCAGCTGTTGGGTTTAACTTACCCTTTAGAGCAGTCATGAGAGCTTAGTTCATGAGCAGAATAAATTACACGGAAGGCTTCAAGAGAGGATTGTCCATCTGAATGCACTGGCTGCTGCTGAAAGGTCTGGGGAAGATGAGCAGTGGAAAATTGGACAGGGATTGAGCAGTATATCATGTGAGAAGGGTATAACTTGGCAATATATATCTGGGAAGGTTTTTAAATCTCTACCGTGGCCAAAAGTGACCTCCCAAATGACAGGAATCTGGTCATCTTGAGCCCAAATGTTCCTAGAAAGACAACCCTACAAAACTGTGCTGCTGGCAGGGCCAGCAGTGCTGGCAGAGTGCACCGTGCTCTAATGGCCAGGCTGAGGTGGGAGAGGAGCTCCAGCCCAGGGCAGGCAGAGGAGGAGGCCTGGAGAGGAGCTGGCACCAGGCAGTGATTTTTGACATCTCTCATTCTCATCTGTAAGGCTGCGGGGCAAAACCTGCACAAGGCGGGATGGTGGCTCACTGTGCTGATGTGATTTGCTGTGGGCCCTTGTAGCTCTCCGCAAGGACCAGAATATCCAGGACATCCACTGCATCCTTCCTGGGCAAACCTTGGGAAGGGGAACTGCAGGTGCCGGTGTCTGCTCAGCTTGGCGGGGAGGAAGGCAAAGAAGTGAAATGGAGAAAAACCAGGGGTCCTGTCTGGCTCTTGCTACCAGTGGGTGGATGCATAAGAAGGTGCAGGATTTTGTTTTCTGAGCATGATGTTTCCTGTGACTGCTGAAATCAGTGAGCAGAGACAGACCCTTCTCCACACTGCAGCAACTGCAGCACCATAATTCTCTATTTCCCTCTTGAGGCTGCAGATCCCCGGGCACAGCTGTAAATTCCCTGTACAGTGCACAGCATGGCTTTCACTGAAAATTCCTGGGAAGACAACTCTTCTGGAGCCTTATTCCATTAATTTTTTTTTCTCCTATGCATCTCCCCATTTTTCCCTGCATCCAAACAGCCACCTGCATTCAGTGTCAGACATGTGGAATCCCATAAACATCCCTTCCAGACCATAATAGTGTGATGGAAATATGGCCGAATGCCCAAACCCCTCTGCCCTTCCCACAGCCCCCTCCAGCAGCATGACCTGGGAGGCCTCTGGTGCAGGATTTATGTCTTGATCTGTGGCAGTGACTGACAGCAGCAACAAGGAGCTCTCTGGGGCAGAGGACAGGGAGGGCGGGTGGGGAGCGGTGTCTCCTGGGACGAGCTCCAGTCTGCTCCGGGGAATGTGCTAATTTTCACTCCTTTATAGTCCTTTATCTCAGCCCTTCGACCTTGAGCTCCGAGGCATTATCAGCCTTAGCCAGAAAGGCAGCGTGCAGTTAACCACTGAAATGCTGACTGCTTCTGATGCAAAATCCTGAAGGGAAAAGCAATGAATACAGCTAATTTCAGTAGCGCAGCATGTCAGGGGACTGTTCGGGTTTGGTGACAACCTATTTATGATATTAAGAAAAATATTTTGTTCATGTATGATCCTGTGAGCAGTTTTCAAAGTTTGATGTCCCTGCAGAATCCCTGCAGAATTCCCCGGGCATGTGGAGACCTCCTGTAAGCCTGTCCTGTGTGCCTGGCTGCACACTGTGTATGAACTCGCTTTTCTTCATCACCTTTTCATCCTTATTATACCCAATTATTGATATCCAGAGCACAGGCAGAAAATTACGGGTCTCGTGTGAGTCTTTACTATCATGATAAACACATTTCCAACTTTATAAAGTATTATACAAACTCTTACCATAAAAGTCACTTCCTGGAGCAGTCTAGATGAATGTATTTATTGCCAGTTCTGCTGCTGACTTCTCTTGGTGACTCTGGGTTTGTCATTTAACTGTGTGTAAGTTTTTGTGTTTGCAGGATGAGCTGGGAATACTCCCATGGGCCACCGTGGCTATTAATGAGTTAGGAATGTGCTTCTGTGCATGTGTCTCTTGTTTGGCAAGATCAGCTTCTCTTCTGTACCTGATAAATATGATGCAAGAAAAAGATTTCCTTTTCCTTACTGGGAGTGAGTGGTCTCTCTATGACCAGCAGTGATTGGGTAGAAGCAGAATTTTGGGTAGAATACTCCTGCTTAATCAGTTCAGTGTTGATGGAGTTAATTTGCTCATGCCTTCAGATTGTTTTGTTTCCAGGGATTCTAAACCGTTGCCTCCAGCTGTTCATTTCCATTGACGAGGATGATCTTTATCTGTCTAAACTAGTTAAAACCTGCTCCACTACCCAGCAGCCTTTTTGGAGACAGCCCAATAAAGCTGAGTGCGGTGGCTATGACACCAAAGCCTCCTGGACATCATAAATTCCAAGCCCTACCTTTTTTTCCCTGACCTCTCACTGTTGGAGCACCCTTCCTGTTTTAATGGGACTCTTCACTTCCTTCGTTTAACCCCTGTCCAAAAAGGGGAATGATATTTGCACTGTAAGTGATCAGTGTAAGAATCCCTGTTACACTAATTTACTGTTTTAATATTATCAGATTAAGCCTTGACAGACCTCGAAGGTATCATTCAAACAACTGAAGCACGGTCAGACTTACACCTGGACTCTGCTCCGTGTGGTTGTTTCTTGGTGATATTTTAGGTGAATCATATTTTTAAATGTGCAAGTTTAGGGCTTGTTGTGTCATGCTGGGACTTGTCATACCTTCGGCGTCACCAGGGCCACTTCCTCCTCAAAGAGGAGATGTGAAAATTTGTGTGTGAGCAGATGAGATGCAGGTTTGTTAAGCTGATGAGACAGCCACCAGATGTAGCAGGGCATCTTTCCAGTGGTGAAATTCAGGTGTCTGGTGTACGTCGGGCAGAGATGCTGTCTGTACCAGAGGGAACTGCCAACAACACAAAACTTCCTGTTGCTGTAGTACTGCTGCAGGGACCGGAGCTGGAACGTGTACCCTGGTGTGGGAACTCCTTCCCTTGTGCTGGGGTTTCTAATTCACATCATTTGGGCCTGAGCCGAACAGGAACGTGTAACACAACAGGGAAAATCTAATGGTCAGTTTGGACATAAAGCTTTTCCTTCCACTCCAACTACTGTTAACAGCAGTGGGAAAATCTGTGGCCAGAAGAGCTCTCCTGAAGACCCAGGCTGAGCTTTATTTCGGGATGTGCCAAGGAGACATTTCCCTGTTGTTGTGTTGCAGATGTTGCTGTCCCTGCAGTCAGGGGAGTGAGCAAGGCCCGAGCAGTGCTGGGATGTAGCTCCTGCTCTCTGCTGCAAACAGCTGGATCAGCTCAGTTCCAGGCCCCTGTGTCTGTGGGAGAATGCTGTGTAGTCATTTTGCTGCTGAACCACCTCACAGCAATTATCAGACTTCCAGAGGAGGGAAAAGGTCTGAGAAAAAGACCCGTTTAACTTGTCATTATTGGGCTTTAGCAGCTGTGTGTTATCCTATTGTTACTAATAACCTTTGCAACTTTGTGAGCAATGTTTTCTTGGCATCATTCAAGCATAATGACTGGGGGGGTCACATTCAGCTCTCAGTTGTGTAAATATGGAATGTTCTCTTGGCTGTCTGGTGCTATTTTGCATTTGGCTCATGGTCCCTGCCCCTAGAATCCTGCAATCCAAAATACCCAGGCAGGGAGTTCAGTCACAGTATGCTCTGCATACCAGCTGGGTATGCAAAGCACAAAATAAACATGTGAACAACTACTATCAAATCCAAGCCATATAATTACAACTCTGCTGTCCTCTGGTTGTGGTTAATGGGTTATTCCTGAATAAATGAGAGCAGGAGTTTGCTTGGTACTTCCCCAATGTAATTCACCAGTAAATTATGATTGGGAAGTCTTTCAGAAAAATGTGTTTTTAAAGGGGTTTTAAATTTGATTGGGATAAATCAAGAAAAAGAATGTACAAAATAGATGTTGCTTGAAGTAAAGCAGTCACAAAGTCTGCCTTAATGTAAGAGGAAAGGGAGACATTGGCAAATCCGTGAGGAGGGTGTTGGAACTGCTCTTTCCCTTTCAACCCTCCAGTATCTCAGCCTGTAAGGCTTTTAAGTAAGGTTCAGTGGTAAATACATGGTAAATAAATTTATCTTGGTTTCATTCTGTGATTAAGAGGATCTCTGTCTTCCAGCGTGGTCTTTACAAAGTTCTCAGCAGTGAAGTGACTGATTGCCCTTCTCATTTTCAGGGATCTTCCAGATAATCCTGCTGTGGAGTGGGACACACAGCTCCTCGCCACCCTTGTCCTGAAGCACATAGAAGCCAAGAACATCAGCCTGGTAATGTGACACTTTCTGCAGCACAGGCAATTGCCATATTACTTCTGAGCAAGTGTTCTGGGCTTTCCCTTTTCCTCTGGAAGCTTTCTTTGGAGTCTCTAAGGTTAGGATGTATCTTCTCTCTCAGGAGAGCTTTCTTTGCTTCCCAGTGAAAACTGAACAGTGGAGGAATTTTGCTTTTCTAACTCTTCAAATGGTTTCTGTATTTAAAGTAACTATGTTGTGATGGAGAGAGCCCATCTGGGGTTTAGACTTAGGTTTAGGCTTAGATTTGAAGCCCATTGGCAGATGTGTGTTAGAGACCTCGATTAGCAGGGTTATAGGTCAGGATTGAAGAATATTAAACTGGGGAGTTTGGGGTTTTTTTCCCACAGAACAGGAATAAGGGCCTAAGCATGGAAAAGGTTGTGTTCTGTTCTTCTCTGTTGAACCCTGCTTTGATCAGGCATGGCACTGTCACACACTGATTAGCAGCAAAATCACGAAACTCTCAAAGCCTTTCAGCACTTCACAAAACAAGAAACCACATCTCCTGTAGCATGAAAGCCCCACGAGCACAAAACCAGCAACATGCATCCAACTTTGTATTGATTCTGAGGCTAATTTTCCATGAAATTCATTGCTGTGCACAGAGACAAATGCAGTTTTCCTGGACTCCTTTTGTGCCTTTTGGCCTCCTGAATAGATAGGTTTTAATCGAATCTGAAAGCTCCAAACACAGGAGGATTTGTATTGCATGTTTGTGACTCTCAGGGGCACAGGGACAAGTTCACCAAAACCCCAGAAGAAATTCTGAAAACACCAGAACTCCTCTGGATGGTTAGGAAGGATTAGATCTTTGCCTCAGGGAAAAGTAAACTCCAGCTGTTTGTGCTGGGGGAGGCTGCAGCCTGCCACTGACAGAGCAGAGCTGAGCACTGAAATGTGGGCTTTGCAGAGCAGGAAACATTCCCGGGCATGGTGCTGGCCCTGCCGGGCTGTCCCTGCCCCCTGCATCCCCATCAGCTCTTCCCTGAGCAGCACCGAGGACAAATCACTGCAGCAGGACACATCAGCAGCACCAAGGGCAGCTGGAGCAGCTTCTCTGGGCTGCTGGTAATGAACTGCTCGGGAAATGTTCATTATTTGAAGAGTCCCGAGCAATCACACAGGTCTCAGGTGCTTGCTGTAATACCATTCATTTAGGAGCAGACTGAATTTGCCAACAGCAGCAACAGAAGCACCTAATTGCTTTTGTTAAACATCCTGCAATTTAAAACTTCAGAGCTTTCTGTCTGTGATGTCTCTGCTGTCCTAAACCAACGGCCTTGCCTTGAAAGTAAACGGAGTCCATTTTTCACTAATATTGAAATTGATAGAACTGGCTGAACGTGTTAAAAAGAGCCTTGAAAAAACAAAAAACTAGCAGAGTTTCAGACCAACTCAGTGGAGTCAACACGACTGCAAGATGTGTATTGTTGTAGCTATCCCAGTGGGAAAACTTTCCCCAGTTCTCCCAGTAGTCACAGCATCGACAGTGGTATCTTTATTTACAGAACATGTTGTGTGCCATCTGGCAGGAGTAGGGGCTGCAATTCCAGCTTGTCTGAAAGGAAGGATTGCAAGGCAAGGAGTCCCACCATGTTCTGTGTAGTTTCCTTCCATTACATGGTTACTCATTTGCTCAACTGCCCTGGAAATCCAGGAGCAGCTCAGTCTTTTTGGGAGCTACAGGGACATATTTCATCCAAGCTCTACATTAAATCGTGCAGACACAGAAATTAATGGTTGGTATACTCAAAGCCAAAACTAATTTATAGACTTTGGAAATTATTTCCTGCCTGCTGGATTTACAAGCAAAAGCCAGTGTTGCAGGGGGAGGCAGCCAAGGCTGCTCTGTCTTGATCCAGATTAGAAAGTGTTTGGTGTGTACAAAAAGAAGTTACATAGTATTGTGTGAGCTCCAGGCAGGCTCTTGGAGCTCCTAAATCAGACACAAAAGACATCTCCAAACTCAGAAGAGACTCAATGGGAGTTTGAATCCCACTGGCCTCTGTAAGGAGTGATGCTCGGGGGAAGGCCGTGAGAAATGAGGGTGCTTGCTGTGGCATTTTAAGGGATGTGCCCACAGCAGATGTGTGCCGTGTCTGAAGCACTGCATGACACCAGAGAGAGGAGGGAGACCCTCAGCTTTGAGGTGTGGGGAGGGATCATGGACTCCAGACCTCTCAGGAGTGTTCTCTTCTGCTGGTAATTGAGTAATTTCCTCTGTGCTCTCCCCTCTCCGGAAGGGATTTCTGGACCTGTTTGTCTTGGCTGCTGCTCTGGCTTCCACTAGTGAAAGCTCCATTTCCTGAATACCAAGGTCACCCAGAAGAAAAACCAGCAACAGCAGCAGCTCCCATTTCAGAACAGGTGTGGGGAGGGAACTCCCTCTTGCCCTAAAGATTTCATTGAGCAATAATTTCCACATGAAGTATATTTACTATCCCAGCCTTTCGCTCGCTGAACTGGCTAAGCCTGTTTTTAACCCAGACACTTTCAAGATGTTCAGGTTTTCTCATCCTGTCCTGATTGTTTGCTTGATTTCATCATCAGCCTGGTTCAGGTTAGGAGTTAAAAGCCAGCACAGCAGGAGCTGCACTGTGTGGAAGGAGCAAATGCTCCCGTGTGAAAATAGCTTCAGCATGTGAGAAAGAAATTCAAATTCCTTATCAATGAACTGAATCCCTGAAGCTTACATGTGATTGCTGCCTGCTTTAAGTCATGAACAGCACAGTGGTGCTGTGGAATCAGAGTCCTGTTAGATGACATATATAGATATTTAGATGATATATGATATATTTAGGGTGGGACATTCCTGCTGTCCCAGAGCCAGGTGTGTGCTGAGAGGGATCAGACCAAGGGAATGCCACCATGGCCAAGTCACTGTGCAGATTCCTTGGGAATTGTACTTAAAAATTGGTTTATTTAAGAGACACGCAATTCAGGTGTAAATGTCCTAACAGTAAATTGGACAACAGCAATTGAAAATGAGCTCTATGTAGTCTCTTCAGATGTTACATAAGCTCAGCAGCTTCTATTTCAAAACAGATGTGGAGAAGAAAAACCTCCAAAGGTGTTTCTACACAGATAATTCCTATGTCAAGAATATTTCCTAACCCAGCCTTGTGCTCCCACAGTTGGTCTGAGCCAGTTTTGTAAAAACAATGATTAGTTTATTTAGTCTGCTCACTGTAGTCTCTTATCTCAGTCTTCTGGTTTGTTCTCTTGTAACCTCCACAGAAGGAAAAATGTGTGTTTTGGCTTGCCTGGGGTTTTTAGCTTGATTTCCTAAGGAAACAGGAATAATGCAATTGTATTTATATGTATGTGCACACGCATGTTTCAAAAGACTTTGGAGCCTATTGGCTAATTTCAACAACATTTGACAGCAGGGTACTACTCTTAAAAACATTCTGTTTGTACAGGTTACATGAAAATCAGGGACCAGGCAGAGAGACAAACCCTCTCTCTGTCCCCATTGAGTTAAAAGGTTTGGTTCAAGTCCAGCCCTTATCAGACTCACACTGTTATTCACCTGAATAGGAATTTATTCTGCCTGCAGTGAGTGGGGTATGTTGTCATCCTAGGGAAGTGCCACTCTAGGTAGGAGTGACTTCAGAGTGTGTTTTTTTCTTATCTGCAAAGTACAGGGTGCTGTGTTCATTCCCTGAGCTGTGCTGAATTCCATGTGTTTCCCAGATGAGCTCCTCCAAAAGCTGATATCCACAGGAAGGGCTCAGCACCACGGCAGGCCCTGCAGAGATCTCTGGGAGTGCTGATGTGCAGCAGCAGCAGCAGCCAAGGTTGAACACATCCTTTTTCTCCTTATAAAATAGGGGTTGACCAGAAAATGCTCCTTGAATGAAACCAAATTTGGTCCCACCAGTTCCTGCCAGCAAAGAGCAACCTGGTGCTTGCTGGCAGCCACTGGGCAAAGTGGAAAGTCTAACTGTGGGCTTGTCCTGGGTGGGTGGGCTTACAAGCAGGCTTGTCTGAAGTTTGTGGGTTTTGAAGTATTTCTTATCACTGCCTTTGTGTTTCCTCTCCCTCTTGACTCAATATCCCATGTGTGAGAGGGCCTCTCCTGCTGGAGGGTGGAGGAGCAAGTTGCAGGATGGGCACGGCAGTTTTTGATCTTCCCTTGATCTCTAACCCAGTGCTCCAGGCCCTGCATATAAAATAGATTTTGAGAAGGGAGGTGCAGTGAGTGAGCAAGGCTGTAGCATTTCCTTCCCTGAAGAGAGAACAAGCTGGCAAGGAAGCAAACATTGCCTGAAACGTGGGAGTTGATGATTTCTTCCTGGTCCCAGAGAAGGGAGCTGTGGAGAGCTCTGAAGCTGGGCCTCTCCCAGAGCAAACACTGAGCTTTGCACTGTCCAAGGACTGTCACTTTCACCCCCTGGAAAGAGGATGGGCACACATTTCCTGTCTGCTCTACACTCGGTGCTGCCAGTTTGGCTGCTTGGTTGGAAATGGGAGCCTTTCAGTACGCAGTGCACAGCCCCACAGGGGGAGTGAGTCCCCGGGGTGAGGCTTCAGCCCTGACACACTGTTGGTGGGTCTGAGGGCAGGGAGCCAGGGGTGTTCTGTGCTCTGCACAGTGACTGGTCAGTGCTGTGTTCACACCATTACTTCTGCATTTTGGAGTTCCCATTTCTCCCTGTAAAGAATCAAGAAACAATATGACCTCATCCAGCGAAAAGCCTGATTTGGTTGTACAAAACTGCAGTCAGATTGTTTAAAAAGGCTTCTCCTATCAGATTATTTTATCACTGTGTTATTCTCTGGTGAAGCCTCATTACAACCAGGACAGTCAGACATGCTTGTGTGGCTCTTGTTGCAGCAATGTCCTGATTCACAGCACAGCAAGCTGTAGCTTCACCCTGTCATGCACCGGCGCTGGAGGATGTTCTCAGATCCAGGAGGGAGTGATTCACAGAGCTGAACCTCTCGGGTCAGGAACACATTTGCAACAGATCACTTTGAAAGTGACCTTTTGCCCTGGTAATAAGTAACAAGTGCATCCTGCCAGTGGGGACACGATCTTTGTCATCTTTCTGTTGTTCGAGCTGTTAGGCTGTGTAGTCATCTAGTTCCAGAGTGGCTTGTTTGTTTAGTTGTGTTTCTGTGGCATCAGGAGTTCACACACAAGGCTTCATTGTGCAACACATAAACAACTCGTTAGGCACAGCAGGCTGGGACAGTGCTGTGTTGGATGTCAAACTTGGGAGCTGCACGGGCTCCTCCTCCTGCTCCTAAATGCTTCTTGTTCTGTGGTTTTATTGCAGGTGGTGACGTTTGATGCGGGAGGAGTGAGTGGCCATGCCAATCACGTCTCTGTTCACACCGCTGTCAGGTACAGTGTCTGCACACTTCTCTGGGTGCCTCCCTGGGGTGGAGCAGGGTCAACGTGGTGCTGCTGTGGAACAGAACCAAAGGCAGTGTTCCCTTCACTGCTCCAGCTGCGTGCCAGGCTGTGGGACGTGACAGTGTCTGGAGAAACTGCCACAGCTCCGGAAATAACGTACAGCATCTTTTAGTGTTCCATCAGCTGGGACCTTGCCAGTCTCCCTTTCACTGGGCCCTCTTTGCTCTTCCTGTCCTTGATCCCACTAAAATATGCCACAGATCACTTTGCACTTCTGCTTTGAGGAGAGTGTGAATAGCTGATGCCTGAGCTGGTGGCACTTGGGTTTTGGAAAGTTCTGCACCACTGTTCCAGAGGGTGTTGCCATCTTGTCCAGATACCTGAATTTACCTCTCTGACCCAAGGACGCTGCTCTTTCACTGGAGCTATCCCTATTTCCCACTTTTAGGGAGAGTCCATTAGTCCATTAGTTCCTTCACCATTTTATTCCTTACATTATGGGACCCTCTGTCTCTGTTCTGTGATGTGGTGAGGTTGATACACAAAAACCCCTATATATAAAATCACTCAAATTTCACTGGCAAGACAGCCACTGTATTTTACTTTAACCCTCTGCTCATTCAGACCTCACTGTGTCCTAGAGAGATCTCCTCCAGAGCTGCCCCTGCCTTTCCCAGGCATGAGAAGAAC
>WEIT01025423.1:209904-221502 GCA_013389985.1 Dryoscopus gambensis
CTCTACACTCGGTGCTGCCAGTTTGGCTGCTTGGTTGGAAATGGGAGCCTTTAAGGAGCCTTTCAGTACGCAGTGCACAGCCCCACAGGGGGAGTGAGTCCCCGGGGTGAGGCTTCAGCCCTGACACACTGTTGGTGGGTCTGAGGGCAGGGAGCCAGGGGTGTTCTGTGCTCTGCACAGTGACTGGTCAGTGCTGTGTTCACACCATTACTTCTGCATTTTGGAGTTCCCATTTCTCCCTGTAAAGAATCAAGAAACAATATGACCTCATCCAGCGAAAAGCCTGATTTGGTTGTACAAAAGTGCAGTCAGATGGTTTAAAAAGGCTTCTTCTCCTATCAGATTATTTTAACACTGTGTTATTCTCTGGCAAAGCCTCATTACAACCAGGACAGTCAGACATGCTTGTGTGGCTCTTGTTGCAGCAATGTCCTGATTCACAGCACAGCAAGCTGTAGCTTCACCCTGTCATGCACCGGCGCTGGAGGATGTTCTCAGATCCAGGAGGGAGTGATTCACAGAGCTGGACCTCTCGGGTCAGGAACACATTTGCAACAGATCACTTTGAAAGTGACCTTTTGCCCTGGTAATAAGTAACAAGTGCATCCTGCCAGTGGGGACACGATCTTTGTCATCTTTCTGTTGTTCGAGCTGTTAGGCTGTGTAGTCATCTAGTTCCAGAGTGGCTTGTTTGTTTAGTTGTGTTTCTGTGGCATCAGGAGTTCACACACAAGGCTTCATTGTGCAACACATAAACAACTCGTTAGACACAGCAGGCTGGGACAGTGCTGTGTTGGATGTCAAACTTGGGAGCTGCACGGGCTCCTCCTCCTGCTCCTAAATGCTTCTTGTTCTGTGGTTTTATTGCAGGTGGTGACGTTTGATGCGGGAGGAGTGAGTGGCCATGCCAATCACGTCTCTGTTCACACCGCGGTCAGGTACAGTGTCTGCACACTTCTCTGGGTGCCTCCCTGGGGTGGAGCAGGGTCAACGTGGTGCTGCTGTGGAACAGAACCAAAGGCAGTGTTCCCTTCACTGCTCCAGCTGCGTGCCAGGCTGTGGGACGTGACAGTGTCTGGAGAAACTGCCACAGCTCCGGAAATAACGTACAGCATCTTTTAGTGTTCCATCAGCTGGGACCTTGCCAGTCTCCCTTTCACTGGGCCCTCTTTGCTCTTCCTGTCCTTGATCCCACTAAAATATGCCACAGATCACTTTGCACTTCTGCTTTGAGGAGAGTGTGAATAGCTGATGCCTGAGCTGGTGGCACTTGGGTTTTGGAAAGTTCTGCACCACTGTTCCAGAGGGTGTTGCCATCTTGTCCAGATACCTGAATTTACCTCTCTGACCCAAGGACGCTGCTCTTTCACTGGAGCTATCCCTATTTCCCACTTTTAGGAAGAGTCCATTAGTCCATTAGTTCCTTCACCATTTTATTCCTTACATTATGGGACCCTCTGTCTCTGTTCTGTGATGTGGTGAGGTTGATACACAAAAACCCCTATATATAAAATCACTCAAATTTCACTGGCAAGACAGCCACTGTATTTTGCTTTAACCCTCTGCTCATTCAGACCTCACTGTGTCCTAGAGAGATCTCCTCCAGAGCTGCCCCTGCCTTTCCCAGGCATGAGAAGAACACTTTGCAAGTATAGCTTATATTTATAGCACCCATTTGTTTTCTGAATCATCTGTGCAATTCAAATAAACAAATTCTTCTGGCTCTGCTTGCTGACAGCATCACAGTGATTTGCCTTTCTCACTTGCCTAGAGAAAGCTGCAGAGCCACAGAACCCATACTGGGACCTTCAGCTCCTCTGGGAAGATGCTGAGAGCTTTGATGGCTGGAATTCAGTGTTAGAGGGGGATCATGGCTTTTCCCAGCAACTTCTGAAATAGCCTAACAGAGGAGAGGGGGTGGAGTTAAAGCAAACAGTGTCTTTGTTTGGGCTGAGTGGGGAGATGGTTTCAGGCACAGTTGTTTGAGGAGTGAGCAGAGGTTGAGCAGAGGCTGATGACCGAGGGGCAGAGGTTGAGCAGAGGTTGATGACTGAGGAGCAGAGGTTGAGCAGAGGTTGATGACCAGTGCTCACACCGTTGGCACGGAGGGACTAAAGAGCTTCCAGCTGCCTGGACCTCTGTTGGCTCAGTCAATTGCTGTATGACCTACAAAGAGGAATGGAGGGCAGGTTGTTAAGTGTCCTCCTCCACCCTGAAGGGATCATGGGAAAACAAGCTAGCAGCTGAGTTATATATGAGAAGTTTAAGGAAAACTCTTGATTTTGATCCCAGTTCTACTCTTGTCTTACCTTGTGGCTGTGCAGAAATCACTTTCCCACCGTCATGCTTTAGGTTTCCTGTGAGTGCACTGGGGATTTAACCCTCTTCTTGTCTCAGAGCATGTTACCAGGAAATGCTCATTGTCTACAATTCCCTTGAACTCAGAGCTTTGCACTGGTCCTCAGCTAGAGCAGAACATTGTCTGGGCTGATGAGATCCGTGCTGATAGGGACAGCAGAGCAGTTCTCATTAACTAAAGGCTGATTTGTGTCTTGTCTCCCTTCCAGTCCTGAATCAGCAGAATTAATCGTGGTAGCCCCATCATCTGCATGTGGCAGGAGTGACACTGTGGCTGCTGAAAGGTTAAGTTTATTTTTAGTGGCTTGCTTGCCCTCATTATTTTTCAGTTTGTGTTATGGAGGAAGTAGAGCGTGACTGTATCACTCCTGACTCTCGGTGCCCTGATGAGTTCTCACATGTTGGCCAGTACAGGCAGCACTGGGAGCATCAGCTGAGGCTTCTCCTGTCCCCCTGTGCCAGCAGAGCTCTGCAGAGCAGCAGTGGCTGCCCCTGGGGCCCCTGTGCTACATGGCAAGAGAAAGGCAAACGACCTCTCCCCTCCAGGTATCAACTGCAATGTATTTATTAACCATATTTAAACAAGTCCTGCATGGTTCTGCCTCCACTGTGAAAAGTGGAGGAAAGGATGAAGCAGAGGGCTGGTGCAGTGATCCTCAGCCCTTTTGGATGCTCCCAGTCTCTGGGAGACAGGCTTGTGCCCACTTTCCATGAGATTACTTTCTACAAGAACAGGGGTAGAACAGGCTGACTCCTCCCACAACTCCTCACTTCAAGAAGTACAATTTATTGAACAGCTTCAAGGAATAAAACAGTTCAGGAAATGGTCATAGCTGAGCAGATGCTCAGTACTGTCTACTAAGAGCATAAATATTCTTTCCAGTGTCTGGAACAGAGGTTATGTTCAAAGGAGCAGGAACTACTCAGAAGAAATGAGCTCCTTCCCTTGCAGCAACCTTCCTCCTGACAGCTTGCAGTAGTCCAGCTGCTGCTGTGTGCCTGCCTGGCCTTCAGATCTGGGAGGAACTTGGAAATGCCAAGGTTCGAGGGTGGATTTGTTCTTCTGTGAGGGAAAAATAAGAAAAAACAGGATGGGAGAGGAACACAAATTGCTATTTGATTTCAGTCTCCCCTGGGAGTATTTCAGTTCTGGCTTCCAGATGGAAAAAAAATCCAGCCCAAACCCAAGAAAAACCCACTGCAGCAAAGCAGGGAGAACTGGAAGCAATCTTCTGTAGCTTGATTTGGCAACATCATTCTCTCTTAGCCCCCAAAACAGGAGCTTTCCCTGTGCCCATGGGAGGCTGGAAACTTTACACTCATCCACAAGGAAGAGCAAGTCTTGAGTGACATCCAGGTCACTTTATCCCCCCTCAGCATTTGGCCAGTCACTAGGCACAGTGGTAATGAGCTTGGTAAATACCGTGTGACAGGAATATTGGAGAACCCCTCTTTCCTGCACTCTGAAATGACAGTGCCTGCACTGAGATCACATGTAATATCAAGGTGGTTTAGTTTTGCATGAGTCACCGTGCATTTTGATTTTAAACAACCCCTTTTGCCCAGGAGCCTGGCAAATGGGGGCTGTTGGGTTTGTTGTTTGCTTGCTTAGGATGGAGAAGAATCATCTTTGCGAGGAAGAGGAAGGACTGTACCACTTGTTTTCTTTAGTGAGCTATCAATTCCATTCCATCCCAGCTAGAACAGAAAAGAATAGTCTTGTCTGCTTAGGGCAGAGCAAACTGAGTGGAAAATAGGAGCTGCTATATTTAACCACTGTGCATTATGTTGTTATAGCAACTGCATCCATAAAACTTCTATCAATGATGCCATATAAAAAGCTACATCAAGGAATCATTAGCTGAGCCTATTCTCGTCAATTCCATTTGGAAAAACACCTCTCGGTCCTGCAGGATGTTTTTTTCATGTTCACCAGCTTTGTGGCAGGTTGTAAATGAGGCTGTGCAGAGATAATATTTGGGAGTTTTATCACTCAGCAGTTGATTAGGATGCAGCCTGAGTGCCATCAATGCCTTGTTGCACTTCCATGTCCCAGCCTGGCCATTGAATGCCCCATTCCTGAATGCCGTGGATGTGGTGCAGAAGGGCTGCACTGAGGCTCCCTGCAAGAAGAGGGTTGGTTAAATGCCAGCTGCAAATCCGTGCGTGGGAACAATGAGCAGAGCAGTGTCCAGCCAGTCCCACTTGGTGGGAGCCATTCTCAGAGGCCACCAACTGCATCCCACCCCAACAAAGCACAATTCTTGTGTTGAGTTTCCAACCTACAGGACAGGGAGGAAGCTGGGTTTGGGTGATTAGCATGATAATAGTGAATGATATCCCATTTACCATTTTTATTTGGTGCCTTCTTACAGTGTGTTGCTGGAAAATGTCTCCCTCCTTTCAACAGCTGCAGCCCATGCATTTCTCACTTGTTTTACTGATCTTCAGTGTCCTGGGGGAGCTTATGAGTGATGGCTGTGGTTGCAGCCAGACTGTCCCCATTAAGGCTGAGACAGAATTGTCCTCTGCTGTCTATCCTTGAGACTTCCCCTCAAAGCTCTCTGCCCTGGCATATATCCCATAGCTTTCTACATTTTACCTCATTCCTGCATCCCTTTCCCTCGTTCCTTAATTTGACCAAGTTCGTTCATCCCAGTGCCCTTCCATGGCACTGTTGAGAGCCATTAAGTTTAAAGCTGAGCATGGAGCACCAGCACAGAAGGGATTCCCCCTAAAGAAGCATTTTTTCCCCAAAGAAACAGCCTCAAGGGGTGTTTCTCCTTCCTAGTGTCACTGGGCTGCTACCAGTGAGTGAGCAGTGACACTGCACATTCTTCTCCCAGACAGTGCAGGGCCCAAAGCACAGAGCCAGGCACAGCTCTGTCAGCTGGAAGATCTCTGAGTTGCCACTGGCAGAGCCATCTTTTACCTCTGCCCCACATGTGAGTACAGAGTGCCTGAGCAGTGGTGTTCAAACTGTTGCTCCACGGTGTAGTTCAGGGTGCATGGAAATGGAGCCAGAAAGTCCAGTTAGGGAGGGAGGAGGTGTTCCAGCGAGCAAACATCCAACATCTGGCAAGTACATCCTTCTAATATCTCTGTGATTCCTAGGAGACTGCCTGTTCTTCCTCCTTCACATCTGTTTCATCAGATGAATTGGGCAGATTAGAGGTTGGGATCCTAAATGGAGCCCCAACGCAGCTTTAAGACATCCATTCTCTGCTCTTCAAAACTGTATTTCCCCAGTGCTCCACAGCAGCCAGCAGTCAGTTCAGTGAAAGGTTTTGCCTCTGGCTTGGGAAACTATTTGGAGAGTGAAGTCATTGAATTCAATGAACAACTTCTCATCAAACAGAACATCACCCAAACTGTAACACACCCTCGTGGGCACGAGCCCCAGAGGAGTTCTGTGCTCCCCAGCACCGAGGTTTCAGCTCCATCTTGACTTGTTCCCCTTGGAACAGGTTGGGAGGTTTCACTGGTCAGTGCCACATAGAAACTGACCCACTCACATCTTTCCTTGAGGATGCCTGAGTAAAGACAGGGAATTTGGAAGCGAGCTCAGTCCTGCAGTTTGCAGGGTGAGGGCGTTGGGCCATTTCAGTGTTTCTGCTGAGCAGATGGAGCTGATGGCTGCAGACAGCAACAGCCTTCGAAGCAGCTGGGCCTTGAGGGAGGAGCTGGGGCTGACTTCTTGCAGGGCAGAAATGGTTGGAGCCTTTGGATGTCTCTTGGCCTTCCCAAATTCTTCACTGCAGAGGGTCTCACATGGATCTAAACCTACCACAGGCATAACAGAGAGGGTGCAGGGAGAGGTGCCCTGTAATCACCAGCCTCTGGCACTTGGGCAGTGGGTGGGAACAAGCCACCTTAGGTCACTTTATGTTTAAAAAGGATTATAAAAAGTCTCTCTGGGAAAAAAAACAACACCCACATGGAAAAATCTCCTGAAAAAGAGCCTGTTTGTGTTTCACTTTTTGAGATTTTATGCCAAACTCTTTCATTTCGCCCAAACCACAGCAAGTCCAATCTGTAAAACAACATTCCCAAAATGGCAACAACTGAGAGCTGCAACCTCTCCCCTACTTGGAAGTGTCCCATGGAGACGCTCCAGCAGGGTGGAGATGGGAGTGAGAAGATGGATTTGGGAGAGGATTGGCTCATTTTGTGAACGTGTGCAGGAGGTAGAGCTTCGTGTTTCTCTCTCTCTCTGCAACCACACAGAAATACAAATGAGCAAGGCTGCAATTCCTCTGCACACGGAGCTGGGTGGAGCCCGTTCCCAGGGCTCTGCAGTGAGCAGTGCTGAGAACTGAAGCATTTGGAGTGGGACAAAAAGGATGAGGAGAGATGCAATTTCTTCATGCCTGTTCTTCCAGATGAGTGACAGCTCTGCTGGCAGCAGCTTTGAGGACCTTTCAATAACCAAACACGGTTTGTGTTTCCCTGGACCTTTACACAAGCAGAAACTCCTTAATTTACTGCTGAATCAAACTCTTCTTCCCTGCTGAAGATGCTCCCTGCTCCCACTGAAACGTTTCCATACGAGCTGGATCTCTCACTCCTGTTTCTAGTGACAGGAATGGTTATTATTAGTTCCCCTTGGAGCAGCTCAGTGCTTCAAAGGTGCCTCCATGGCAGAGCAGCACACCCAGAACAGACACTGGGCCTTCGGAGAGTTTGCCAAATTTCACAACCACTCACTGCTTTATCTCCAAGCTTATTCTAAAAGGTTCCCACCCTGCTAACTGTACCAAGTGCTGAATCACTTCTTTGGGTGGCCAGATCCCACTTGTGGGGGAAGAAACCTCTGGCAGAAAAGCAGAGCAGATATTAATGAAAATATTTAAATTACAAGGCAACATTTAACAATCATTTGTTAAAGCAGTAAGACTTGAGTGGTGGGGCAGAATGTGGCCAAGTCAGTATTCAAGGCCATTGTTTAGTAGGAGATGGCATTGCTTTGGCTCTGGAGCAGAGGACACCACTGGCAAGAGAATCTGTTTAAATATGTTTTCTGATTGCTGTTTGAGTTCTGTCATGACCTGCATTTCTGGCTTGACTTCTGCTTTGTATTGCATTGGGTATTCATCACTCTGTGCTTCCTATTTTGTCTAGGCCTGTGTAGCTAATCCTTTTCCTTGAACTTAACCAATAGCCAGAGATAATCCTAGTTTGAGAGTGACTGGAGAAACACAGCAGTTTACATATAATGCATGTTTTATCCTGGCTGATTTACACATGAACTGGGACATTGTCCTTTGTTAGATACACCACTATAAGGTGATAACAATCTCATTAAATATTACACAGGGTTAAATAACTTTTTTTAAATTATTATTTCCTTTCTCCTTTTGGCAAATGTTCCATTGTTTGGATTTCTTTTTCTCCGGGAAGAGCAGGACTGGGTGTGGGACAGCCCTGAGTGCCATCTGCTGGAGACCTGCTGCTTCCCAGCCCTGCCGTGGGCCAAATCCCGGCGATGCAGATGGGAATGTCAGCACAAGTGCTCCGAAGCCATGAGCAGGAAAAACAAGAGAATTAAAAAGGAATTGAAGTTAACATCTTCTGATGCCCTCACCCTCTCAGGGTCATTTGCTTACGCTTCTTGATGGAAGTGCCATTGCCATTCACATCTCCCATACTGCTCCTCTCGTTCTGCTTTGCTGCAGAGACTCCCCAGGACAGAGTCATGAAGGGATCAAAGTCTTGGGGAGCAAAAAGCCAGAGCAGCTTCTCAGATATCCCAGTGCCAGCCTGGGTTAGAAAAAAAGAGCTGGTGCCCAGAGAGGAGCAGTCACTGAGACAATGCTCCTGGCCAGCAGAGCCAGGGCTTCAAACAGCCAGAGGTGCTTCCAGGGGTGAACAGCCTTTAGCAGCTTCTTGCATTTCCTTTGAGAATTCTGAGAGTGAATTTGGTTTATGGAGCTTATTTGCAATGTGTCCCAGCAGCCAGGATGAGGAAAGGAATGGCAGAATAGTGTGGGGAATGAGGCTCAGCCCTGCCTGAGGTGCATCCAGTGTGGGCTCCTCAGGTTTCTCACAAGATTGGCCGTTGTCAGTGTGTGTGTGTGTTAAATGAAAAGGGTTGGGTTAGTGTGCAGAGTTTATGCCTGTAAAATCAGGGTTTGAGTAACCCCACTGAGTGTTGACCCCCTTGTATCTCTTCTTTCACAGGTACCTGCATTCAGAGGGGAAGTTACCTGAAGGTAGGAGTCCATCACCTCCCATCCCACCCCACATCCCCACCCTGCAGTCCTTTACATCACTGTTGTGTCCAGGGTTCCAGCTGCCCAACTCACCCCGGCACTGCAAATGAAACCCACAGCTGAACTCTGATCTTCCTGCAATTTTTTACCCGCTCAGGCTTCTCTACAGTCACTTTTCAGTCCCTTGGGGTTGTCCTGCCTCAGTGGTGTGATGCAGTGTCTGGCCTGTGCCTCTTGGGTGAATTTGAGTGCTCTTTCCAGGTCTCTCAGCTTAGTCACAGAGTTTTTGGTCACATCTTGCTTACAAGCCTTTTTCCTTTTGTGACAAAAGCCTCAGAAGCAATTACCAACTTAGCCAAAAATGTTTGCATGGAGCAAGTAAAGCCTCCACCAAAACGTGCTCAGGAAAGGAATCTGAAATCTGCAGTGGCACAACAAACTGTAGTGGCTTCTTCCACCTGTGAGCGAGCAAGAATCTCCGAGAAATTCTCTGTCCAAGCAGGGAAAGGAAAGAAACAAAGTACAGAAGGAGGTTGCTCCTGAGCCCTTTTCTAGAGTAGAGCTGCAGCCCTTATCTCTATCAACAGTGCCTGCCCAGGGATGAATGTGTGGACCTCATTTAAGCACAAAGCTGGCACTCAGCTGTTTGGACAGGGCATAGGAAGGTGGCTCAGCCAGGCCCACCCAGTCAACCTCCTGCTCCCTCAGCAGCCATCCAGGCTATGTTCCTTTAATGCTAATTCCCAAATCATTGTAGGATTTGAATGAGTCACAGCAAATCAGTTTTAATTCTCTGCTAGCAGGAAGTTGCAGGCCTAATGAGACAGCATGAGCCAAGATGGCAGAATGCCCTTAAGCTGAGCTCTGACTCTAGTTCCTTCAGTTCTGCAGTTTATGAAAGAGGAGTATTAGTGCCAGCTTCTTTCCTAGGACCTTTTCTTTGTTCAGCCTTGAGATGCAGCAGAGCTCTGAGTGCTGTGTGCAGTACAAAGGACAAGGCCCTGCAGTGGTTGATGTCACTGCTGGCTGTCAGGCCCCATCCACACCGAGCCACTTTCATGTGCTGCTCATGCAGCTTTGTGAGATTCGCTCTGGTCCTGAATATGGGCTGTGCCTCAAATCCATTCAGGTTTGAAACAGACCCACGTATAGAGAACATTGCCATTTTCCCAGCAGCATCAAGAGACTGCTGGAGCTCTGTGCAAGCCTTGCTGCTCTGATTACATCACATCTGACATGACCTACAAACACCAAAGGAACGGGGAGCTCCCATGCTGCTGCTTACGCTAAGCCTTTCCAAATATAGTTCCAGTCTCATTGAAATTCCCAGTATTTATAATTTGATCTGGCAGGCGTGCAGGGCTGTGCATCAGAGGGGCTTAATGAAACAAGAGTGATGCTGGGATTGAGGCTGTCTGCATGGAGCTGAAAGGCATGTTCAGGCCATGGAAAAGTGCTGCGCTGCTGTTGGAAAGAGGGAACTGTTTGTGGGTGAGCCTGTGTAAGCCCATGTGATCAGGGAATCCACAGAAAATCTCCCTGCAAATGCAAAAGCCAGCTAAGCCTTGCATTGCCTCAGTGATATGCAAATGAGCACCCTAAATATCCTGCTTTGCTTTCTAATGCCTTTAGCCAGCACAAACACAACAGGCTTTTTATAATCTGTAATCAAGTTCTCCAGCCCAGGCACAAGCACTTGATTCTAGAAGCCAAGACAACTGCTGGATGTGCTCCCCCCTGCCACTGGCCCCTTCCAGCTATAACCAGTGCTCTTCCAGAAGAACCTGTGCCTCCTTCCGTCAGGAGCAGTGCAGGCCTGCAGTGTACACAGTGCTCACTCAGGAGCTCCTCATTCTAGGCATCCTTGCTGCCTGAGTGATTTGGAAGCAGAAAGCCAAGCTGAGCAGGCTTCAGGCTTCACACATTTCTATTCCCAGCCTAATCCATGAGCTATATTGATCCTGCCCTTTCTGCCAACCTGGAGGGGATGCATTACACTGCTAATCCCATCCTGCCCAGGTCACAGGCACAACAGGCTCTGAAAAGCTTCACCTGCTGGTGTCACAGGAGCAGACTCCTCAGTGGCAGCGCTGCTCTCACCCTGCTTGGCAGGGAGCAGCCTGTTTCTCTGAACCCTTTTCCATCTCCCCCTGGACTGTACATTCCTTCCCCGCTTCATTCCATCTCACATTGCCATGCAGAGCAGGCTTTGCTGTCAGCACATGGAAATCCTGGTCAGATCACTGACACAGAGGGCTCTTACAGTGCCCTTCTTCTTGAGGAGCTGAATGCCACCACTTAGCCTGATCTGACCGAGGAGGGCCCAGCAGGTCAGACCCATCCACACTAATATACTTGCCATGGTTTTGAGCCCTTATTGCTGAGCTCTGAGGAACAAAAGGAACAAACTGCTGCATGAATTAATATTTCTCAGGGAAAGAGATTGAGGAAAGAGAGAGCACGTTTGGTTAACAGAGCAGGCTCCTTCAGAGATTGGTGCTGGGTATCCTCATGCCAGGCCTCTCTTCCCATCACTGTGAGTAGGAATTGATGTGGCATTGCCAGAGTCCATTAAAACCATCCAGGAAAAGAAAGATCCATTGTCCCGTGTTTGAAAAGCAAACAGGTGCCAGTGGCAATGCTGACGACAGGAGCAGCACTGTACTAATTCTCTCCTCTGAAACTACCCCAGCAGCAGCCCAGGGGATCTCTGCAGAGAAGGGGGAAGAGTGGTTCCCCCACTCACGGCACATCACCAGTTTGCTGTTTGGAGACAAGAAATGTCTCCGGTGGCAGTGAAAGAAGTGGCAGGGCACTGTGCGAGCGACTGCAGCGCTTGTGCCTGCAGAGCGTCCCTTGGGAGGGCAGCCGGCACGGACGGCAGCCGAACAGCTCCGCCCGTCCCTTGTCCCGGCGGGCCGTGAGCGGCAGCGGGGCTCAGGTTCGTGGTCAGGAAGTGTCCCGGCCGTGCCGGCCCCGCAGCCCCGCATTCCCGCACGTCCCGGGGCTCTCCCGGGCGCTCGGCATT
>WEIT01025423.1:235913-265092 GCA_013389985.1 Dryoscopus gambensis
GGCTCCGTGCGCTGCCGCAGCGCGGGGGGGCCGGGGCTCCGCTGCCGCATCGCTGCCCTCGGGGCGGTCTGGGGGCCCAGTGCTGCCCTGATGGGGATAGAACGTAACAGGCGTTGGGGGGCTGCGGTGCCGCTTTGCTGCACTGCGGGCGTAAAGGACAGGGGATCTGGGGGTCTTCTAGTGAGAGGAATCTGTTACAAGAATTGAGTAGAGCGTGCCTCAAAACCAGGTTTAGTTTGTTAAATTGGAAAACGGTTTTTTTTCCCACGTTTTCTACAATCGAAGTAAAAATTCTTAACTGATGGGAAATGACAATAGTAATTCCTTTGTTTAGAATTTATTAAAGGCTTTACCTGACTAAGTGGTTAAAGCTGAAATGTCTGTGTGTCTTGCAGGTCAACATGCAGATCTTTGTGAAGACCCTGACTGGCAAGACCATCACCCTTGAGGTTGAGCCCAGCGACACCATCGAGAATGTGAAAGCCAAGATCCAGGACAAGGAGGGCATTCCCCCAGATCAGCAGAGGCTGATCTTCGCTGGCAAGCAGCTGGAGGACGGACGCACCTTGTCCGACTACAACATCCAAAAAGAATCCACCCTGCACCTGGTGCTGCGCCTCAGGGGTGGAATGCAGATCTTCGTGAAAACCCTGACTGGCAAGACCATCACCCTGGAAGTCGAGCCCAGTGACACCATCGAGAACGTGAAGGCCAAGATCCAGGACAAGGAAGGCATCCCTCCGGACCAGCAGAGGTTGATCTTCGCTGGCAAGCAGCTGGAAGATGGGCGCACTCTGTCCGACTACAACATCCAGAAAGAATCCACCCTGCACCTGGTGCTGCGCCTGAGAGGGGGGATGCAGATCTTTGTGAAGACCCTGACTGGCAAGACCATCACTCTCGAGGTGGAACCCAGTGACACCATCGAGAACGTGAAGGCCAAGATCCAGGACAAGGAAGGCATCCCTCCGGACCAGCAGAGGCTGATCTTCGCTGGCAAGCAGCTGGAAGACGGACGCACCCTCTCTGACTACAACATCCAGAAGGACTCCACCCTGCACCTGGTGCTGCGCCTGCGAGGGGGGATGCAGATCTTTGTGAAGACCCTGACTGGCAAGACCATCACTCTCGAGGTGGAACCCAGTGACACCATCGAGAACGTGAAGGCCAAGATCCAGGACAAGGAGGGCATTCCCCCAGATCAGCAGAGGCTGATCTTCGCTGGCAAGCAGCTGGAAGATGGGCGTACTCTCTCCGATTATAACATCCAGAAGGAATCCACCCTGCACCTGGTGCTACGCCTCAGGGGCGGCTGTTAAGTTCTTGTGCATCTTGCTTGACACCAGGGTTGCCAGTGGCACTTGTGTTTGCACTGTAGTTCTTCAATGTCTTAATATTAAGTTAATGCAAGGTTAATGCAAGCTTGAGTAACTGCTGAACAACTGTCTGTTGAAATGCTAATAAAGTTTTCTGTTGCACATTACACCCTGTAGTCTGTCCAGTTGAAGCAAGTGAAACTGGTGTATTCAGTGAAATGCTTTGGCTTCTTTCCATGGCAGTCCAAGCCTCTTTGCATGTGTAACGAGGACCAACCTTGTGGTTAAAATGGATCTGGATTAAAATCTTAATGAAGTGCTAATAATACCATGTTGTTTCTTTTTCCTAGAGTTTAGCAGCACTCTGGCTCCAGGTGGGATACAAAGACCCCACAAAAGGGGGGTGGTCATTGTGTGGGGTGGGTTTTGCTGCAGGTTATGGACTTGGTTGGAGTGTGTTTGTCTGTGCTGGTCCTGAGGGGTTGCAGTGCCTGACACTGCTTGGTGGGGACTTGGTGGGTGGGGATGTTTTTTGGGGCCAGATCTGGGGGAGGGCTGGTCACAGTGGGAATTGTGTGCTGGGTGGGAAGGTGCCCCTCACTGATGCTTCAAATGGCAGTAGGTGAGTGAGCAGTGTTAAATTTCTACACAATTTGTGCCGAAAAGGGAGTTCCCACTAAAGTCTGGGTTACCTGGGTTTGGGTTTGGTTTTGTTGGGGGGTGGGTTAAGGGAACCGAAGTGGGGTTGCAGTGCGGTGGTGGGTCTTTAGAGAGGGAGGTAATACCCATGTGCCCCCCCTAAAAAACTTGCCCAGGCTGGGAGGGTGGTTGTCAGTGTCTTCACCCTTGAATTCTGGCAGCTGCTCGCCTTAAACTGGGAGTCCTGGCCCTGCCTGAGTGTGCACGGTCTGTGCTGCTGCACTGCACTTTGCCCCCAAAACCTGTGTTAGGCACCCTCTTGATCGCTGTTTCAATCCCCTGGAGTGCTGCTGGGAAAGCTTGTTCCTCTTTAATTTCATCACTGAGCATCTGTGGTAAGCGTTGCACTTAATGGGAAATTAAGCCCAAAAGTTGCTGTTCTGTGGAAAACTGCATGCTAAGTTCAATGTGGGTTTGAGGGTTAGATCCATAGTAGGATTTAGGGTTTTTAGGAGCAAGGCTTGCTTCCCTGTCTGCTGAGCTGGCAGAAATACCAAGTTCTCTAAACATTTGCTGTCTGCTCTAAGAGGGACTTCTCTTAGTTTGAGTTTTCCTACACTTCCTTCTTTGACTCGGTGCCTTTTGCAGTTTGTCCCCCTGGCAGGGTGCCCAGAGGGGCTGAAAGGCCCCGGACAAGGACCGTGGAAATGGTTCGGGGTGGCCCTGGTTGAGCAGGGGGCTGGACAGGGTGACCTCCAGATGTCCCTTTCAGCCCCAGCCGTTCCCTGCCTCCCTGAACTGGGTGTCTTTAGCCTGCTCTGCGTTCAGCCCTGTCTGAAGTCCCTGAGCAGTTCATGGTCCACAGGAGATGAGGCACTGAATAAAGTGACATTCCTTATCTTCCTGCTAGGGGTTGGGGTAGGCACTGAATAAAGTGACATTCCTTATCTTCCTGCTGGGGTTTGGGGTGGCCTGCAGGGACAGGGACCCCAGGGAGGTGACAGGAGGGGTCTGCACAGGCCCCACTCTTTGCTCTGGTTTTTGGCCTGGGCCAAACTGGTGTTGAGCTGTGGCCTCCTGGGGCACCTGGGGTGTTCCAGGTGTGGGTGGTCCGGAGCTGCACACAGAGCCTGCTTTAACTTGCTGAGGTGTGAGCAGGGGGAAAAGTGGGAATGTTCAGGCACTGTGGTTTTGGGGAACAGCTCAGGCCTGGCTGAGGCAGCCGTGACCGACTGTGTGACACCAAGTGTCCCTGGGCTGCTTTCCCCAGCCCTCCCTGCAGGAAGATTTCTTCCTGGAAATGCCCAGAACAGCACGTCCTTAGGGCCAAAGAGTGAAATCTCCCCGTGCTGCGGTGTTGCAGCAGTCCCTGGGTGAGGTGTGGGGCTGGGCACGGGTTGCTGTGAGGGGACAGGGACACCGGTGCTGGAATTCTGTGCCCTCGCAGGAGCTGTGATCCCCCGGCTGATGGAGGGATAACAGTCAGGTGCAGGAAGAAATGACCGCAGGGATTTCTTCATTAATAGGAAAAAATCCTTGTAATTTACTGTAAATTATGTGAGTTGGGGAAATGCGTATAAATCACAAGGAAATGTGAATATGAATTTGTGTAACATGCATTGTTTATACTGACATTAATAGCATCAAAGTAAGATATCAGGCAATATAAATGATTGATGTTGTTAAAATACACTTTTAAAAAATTCCTACATATGGTGGTACCTCAAAAGTCTTCTTACAGACAACTATTTATAACTAAAATAAGAATTCAATAGGTTTTAGCCAGAATCTCTATGCTGTTAGAATAATCTTAATGCTCCCATGTTTACAACAGATTCTGGTAACATCTTCTAATCCTGCTATAATCTGAGTTTTGGTGACTGGCCTTTGATTTTTTTTTTTTTTCTTATTGCTTCAGTTAATTTCTAGCCTGCTCTCCCTTTAAAAAGTCAAACAAAACGACACACAAAAAGAAAAACCAGCAACGATTTCGGGGTTTTGTCTCCTGTGCTTTAAAAAAAATTACTTATCCCTATAAAAAGAGAAATTAAATAACCCATTATACTGGGGTTTGGACATATTTGGGGTTCTCTCCTTTAGCGACTGCCCCACAACATAATCCTATAGGGAAAGTGAGATAAGCATCGGGAATAAATCCCTCAGTATTTCTGCAGCCTTGTCCACAGCAACAAGGGCTGTTTTTAAAGATCCTTGGCTGCCCAATTTGGCAGGAATTCCGCCTGCCTCGGTGGCCACAGGATGTCACTGTTCCTCCACAAACGGGTTATTTTCGCTCGGCCGCTGGATTTCCTATTTTGCCGCTCTTTGATTGTCAGCCGAACATTCCTACAGGCTGTGATCCTACAGAAAGGGATACATCAAGTAGAAAGATACTTCCATTTTAGGAATAAGAGAGCTAGATGGTTCCTGCAAAGGCCCGAGAAGAATATAGATTGGAGCCTTTAAATGTTATGATGTGGAACTTGCAGTTCCAGAAATACTGTCATGGAGATTAATTGAGTTCCCCGGGCTATCAGACAAGTTCTGGCAAGGGGTTATATTTAAGAATATTTATGTGTCAGATTGCGCACGGGCTGGTGTCTCTGGAGGTACTGATTTCCATCGGTAACTAAGAAATGAAGCTACTAAAATTCATCACTTCAGTGTGGCTTTTACAGAACAGCCACATGGGGGAAAAAAAAAGTCAGGCCTTGCAGAAACACTCGATATTTTCCCAAGTATGAAAATACACCTTTAAAAGAAACTATTTTTCCTTTTGCTGGCCTACCTGTTGTATTTGAGAGATGTTCTGGTTTGAAATTTTGATTCTCCACCCTTGCATGTTGTTATTACAGGTTTTCCTCCTCCTGTGAAGATGATTTTGAGCTGCTACACCTGAGTGGGCACAGATCAGCCCTGTAACTAAATTACAGGTGACTTTGAACTTCTATTTGCAGCACACTGAAAACATGGTACTAATCTTAAGACTACTGTGTTTTTCAGTATTTGGTAAAAATGGGAACTTAGGTGAAATGTGCTTGTTTCCATCTTTTCCAAACACCATCATACTCATGCTTCCTTTTGCTGCAGCAGGTTCCAGTCATTGCTTTTTCTGCTGTGAATTACTCATCTATAATCTCTAATTATAGTCATAAAGAGGAAAGATAATATTGTTAAATGAGAAACGCTTGACTTGAAATTTCACTTGGCAGTTTTGACTTTTCTCTTCCCAGATTTCCACAGAATGTCCCTCTCCCGTCAGGAGAAACTCCGACACATTTCGTGGGTAAAAGAAGCAATTGTGAGATTCCTTCACGTTCCTCCACATAAAAGCCTCAAAAAGCAAGAGGAAAATCCAGGCTGACAGACAGGTGAAATTAAACTGCTGCTTTTATTCTCCCTGCTCTGTGTTTCTGTGTTCCCCGTGGCTCTGCTTGGCTGCGGTGACCTCTCCGCTGGCAGCGATTCCTTTCCCAGCAAACTGCACATTCCCCTTCCTCCGTGCAAGCTATTAAAAGCAGATGTGCAGGGAGAGCTCTGTTATGATGCACTTCTGTGGGCTGATTTCATTCCTTGGCTGGAGTGGCAGGATGCCTCCCAGGAAAGCTGGAGAAGAAGCCCAAGAGGATTTAAACCCATAAGTCTGAGCTAAACTCCTGGGCCTGAAGCTCTGTTGATATCACAGTAAATGAAGTGTAACACAGCTAAAGCAAACTGAGCTAAGTCAGTGCAGGGCTGGAATGAGGGAGAGATTGGGGAGATTAGATTTGATCTTGCATTTATCTTTTTGTTCTTTATAGGCTGGTCTGTGGGTCTTAATAAATCATTAAGAAACCATCATGGAAAGAAAAAGCAGCTTTGCGTAGTCCCTGGACTGGCTTCATTTTGAAACACAGGAATCTTGAGAAATAAGCTCGTAATCTCCTGCAAAGCCACGAGGAGGAAAAAGGCATGGTGCCATTTAATTGGTGTATTTATAGGGAGGTCGTCCCACAGCCTGCGTCTGACTCAAAGCCGAAGCCATCTGGGAATGTTTCTGTGGGTGACGACCACATTCCAGGAAACGTCACAGCATCCTGCAGCCCTGTGGGATGAGGATTGCTTCGGGCTCTCCTTTGGCTCAGGGCAGGTTTGGAAGAAGGAAGCCACAGCCAGAGTTCAGTGTGTCACGCTGCGACACCCCTTCGCCGTGCCTTTGGGCCAGTGGTTAACCTCGCTGCTGGGATTTCTCCTGCAACGTGCCCCTGCTCTCAAGGTGTTGATTGGAAGAGGTCTTCACCATTTCGTTCATAACTAAGATTTCCTAGCTGAGCTCTAGAACACATTAATGGCTTTGTAAAGCATCAGGAGGTCAGGTGGGAATCGCTGCAACAGCGTTCCTTGGGGAAAGGCCGTGGGTGCAGCGGGTGCTGGAGGAAATAGTGCTGCAGGAAATGATCCCGCTGCCTCCTCGGGCCTTCGGGAGAGGGAGAGCTGACACACGTGGCGTGGCCTGATGTCCTCTTGTTTCCCAGGGGTCCTGTTCTGTGAGGGGAAAGTGACGCAGCTTTGGGATGTATGGGCCCAAGGACAGTCAGTTATGGGGCGGAGGCAATCCCTGCTCCCAGGAGAAGCCTCTCCCAGAATTTTCGCCTTTGGGGAAGAAACGGGCGCTGGAGCAGATGCAGTGACCAGTGGCCCGAGTGTCCGGGCAGCGCCCCGTGCTCGTGAGCAGCGGCTGACGCTGCCCCTGCGGGGTCACTCCGTGTCCCTGGGGCCGTGCAGCTGGGAGCAGGCCCGGCTTCCCACGCACAGTCCGGCCTCAGCCGTGCCCTGGGGCTGGGGGAGCCTCGTGAAGCCTCGCAGGGGTGGGAAGGCATGAGGCATGGCCTGGCCGTGTGCAGGCAGGGGTTAAAGCATCCCGGGTTTGCAGGAGGCAGCCAGCTTTCCCATATAAGAGCACGGCACTCATTGGCTCTCCCCTCCACTGAGAAATCTACCCAGTCATTTCCTGTGCGAGCCCTCCTTCACTTTGCAAAAAGCCACACAGTTGAGTAAATCACGGGGATCTGGGGTTGTTCCTGCTCACGGGCAGCTTGGATTCTCTCAGGGACCACCACCAGCCAGGAGCTCCACGCTGTGCCCTTCCCAGGCTGCTGGAATGAACACGGGCTTCTCTGCTGCAGGGGAGGATGCTCACCCATGGATGTAAATAATTTTGGGTCTGCCTTCATGCCAATTAACACTTTTTGGTGCTTGGCTCGGTTTCTGCCGGGAGGTTATTTCCCCTCTGAAGGATCCGTTGGGACTCCTTGTCAGATCAGTCCTTGGGTGGAGCTTGCAGCAACTTCTGGTAAGTGCCGTGTTCTTCTGACAGCAGGGCTTGGCGCTGCGCTGCTCAGAAGGGCTTGGTGAGGTCTCAGAGAGAAATAACTCGGTTCCTGAGGGGTAGAAGTTGAGCTGGCAAGCAGAGAGTGCTCCGTGTGCTTTCCAGGGATGCACAAAGTGGGTGTATACATCAGAGGGTCCTTTTTTATAGGACCATTTTGCTCTTGCTTTTAACCCAGACGCTCTGTCTGTGCAAGACTGACAATAAATAACTCTCTTGAGTGCTGTGGAGAGATGGAAACTGCAGCTGAGAAATGATTTTGGGGAGAGGAAGACAGAAAAACACGAGCAAACTGTTATGGAAGTGCAAATATCCTTCTAAAGGATTCGGCAACTGTACCAGTAAGTGTTTTGGGGGAGGAAGTAAGTCTGAGATGGGATTAAAGGGTGTGTGCAGAGGAATGTTTGTCACTAGAGCGCAGACTGAACTGAATGGCTGAATTATCATAACGGTCTGTCTCCAAATCTGCCCTTGGCTTTCTTGCCATGAGCTGCATAAAGATGTTTTGTGGCCGTTTTCTGCCTAGACCTGTGTTTTTTCACACCCTGACCTAAGCCACAACGCTTATGCTGTGTCCGTCTCCCTCTTTGCTGGTGCAGGCTATGGAGTCTGGCTGTAGTCCCAGCAAGGGAGATCTCTCTTCGGAGGAAACCTGTTAACCATTTGGAGGGAGTGCGTGGGAATGAGAAGGAGTTAATGACCAAAGCTCTGCTGCAGGTTGGTAATTGCGGACGTTTAATTGCTGCCTCACAAACGGTGTGGATCCGCGGCCACGCCGACTTCAGGCGGTGTGCCTTGGGTGTGGTCTGAGATGTACCCAGAGAGGCATGAAGAATTGTCTCAGAAGAGCCAGAACAGAGTTCAGGAAGCATTAGGTGAGAGCAGGGGGCTGGCTGGGAGCTGTGCTGGGTGCTGACGCTCTCTGTGCAGCAAATCTGCCCGAGATGAGCTCTGTGCAGGCTCCCGGGGCTGTGAGTTTCTGCAGGGCAGGGGGGGGACTGTGTCTGCCTGAGCTGTGGAGCTGAAAGCCCGAATTCTGTGCTCACAGGGACAGCCAGCAGCTCCGAATGTTGGGGAGATCCCAACTCGTTATGCCCCTGGATGGAATGTCAGAGTGCCTGGGGTGGGGGGCACAATTTTTGCAGGTGTTTTCCCGGAATGAACAGCCTAAAGCTTCCCAGCAGGGACCGTGGGCAAACTCATCACTGTTCCAAAGCAGGCCTGCAGTGAACCTTTATCTTTCTGGCCACTTGGTGACCAGCCTGTGCCTGTGCTGGTTGCACTGAGACAAGAGCAAAGATCACCGACTCCTAAAGAGCCACTTTCCTTGCCTTTTATGTCAGGAACATGTGCTGCTGCCAACAGGTGAGGTCATCTCACACAGATGTGCTGCAGACAAGTTGCCCATGCTTCATGAACTGCTTCTGAACTTCTCCTCTACTGGAACCCCATTTGAGACCCTGATCCTTTATTCAAACACCCCTCCTGTGCAGAGTTTCACCAAATCTCCCTCTCAAGGAACCCGTGGTCAACCTGGGAGCTTTCCCTGTGTCGCACCGAACGCCTTTGGGGTTTGTGAGGAAATTGTGTTAATTCTCCCCATCCCTCGCAGGTTTAGTGACCCAACAGGGAACATCTTTGTTGATCTGCAGGACTGTCTCTCCTGGCAATGGATAAGTTCACAAACGGGCAGCCAGGCCCAGCTCAGAGGAACAGGTTCATGGGATTGCTGGAAACCGACGACAGCATCCAGGAAGACAAACCTGCACCGAGTAAAAAGGAAGAAAGGTCGGGACATGGAAGGAAAGGAGAGCCACAGCCCTTGGAGACACCTTATCAGAAGGAGAGCAGTGACTTTGCCCCTAAAATCAAGATTAATCTGAACTATCGGCCAGGACTTGTCAGCAAGTGAGTAACTTTTGGGTATTTGACCAATCTGGGTTGTGATCCAGGTGATCCACGCTGATCCTGAAGGGTGGGAGCCTAAGGATTTTCCCAAGTGTAAGCTAAAAGTGGCAATGTAGGAATATTCAGGCATCTAGTGGGAGGTAAAGAAGCAAGGGGGTGAATTAGGGTTCTGGAGAGTCCCTACATGTGTGGGGTGTGCTGGGTGCATTTTGGGTCGGTCTGAACTAACTGCAGCCAGCCAGGCTGGAGGCCAGAGCAGCCTCACAAGGAGCCCTGTACAACCAAGCTGCTCCTGCCAGGGCTGGGAACCAGCCTGGGAGAGCTCCCACCATGTGATGGGCCTGACTCTGGTCCTGCAGCTATCTTGGGCTTCTCTCCCCGCTCTGGATGCGTGCCAGGCTTGCACATCAGCCTGGATCTGGGAACAGCTCCAGCTGATGGAAGGAGCAGCCGCTTCAGAGAATTCTGGGAAATGACTGCCTCTATTTTTCCCCTTGACTCAAAAATAAAATACTTGAGTGTTTTTTCCCCTCCCAACAAACTCTCCTCTGTCTCCCTCCTTTCTCCCACCAGGACTCGAGGCAGGATCTCGTCCCTGCTCTCCAGACCTTGCTAACACTTTGCGTTTGTCCCGCAGCCAGAAGGACCCGAACCGCTTTGACAGGGACCGGCTGTTCAGCGCCGTGGTGAGGGGCAGCCCCGAGGCCCTGGATGGTTTGCTGGAGTACTTAAGGAGGAACTCCAAATTCCTCACCAATTCCGAATACACAGGTAGATTCCCGCTCCTGGAATTGTTTGCTATTCCCAGGGCTAGCAGAGCCAGCACTTGTCAGTGTAGGAGGGGAGCAGGGGAACCTGCTCGTGGTTCTTTGCTTTCTCCAGCCCTCTGTCTCCTTTTATGTCCCTTATGTTGAGGAGAGTGCCATTAATTAAATATATCCTAATGTTTTTGCCTTAGGACTACTAAAAATACTGATAAAAACCTTTAAATTGAGGGTTGTATTTGATCCTACAGAGTTAAGTTCTGAATCGAGCACTACAGCTGTGAGCAGAGCACACACACAGCCCATTCAATCCTCTCTTCCTGCTAGATGCAAAGACTGGGAAGACCTGCCTAATGAAAGCCCTGCTGAACTTAAAAAACGGGAAGAATGACACAATCCCAGTCTTGCTGGAAATAGACCAAAAGACACAGAATCCCAGGCCCCTTGTCAACGTGTCGTGCTCTGACTGTTTCTACAGAGGTAAGGAAGGATTCTGTGAGATGAGCAGGTAAAAGGAAGAAGAGGGGAGCTGGAGCTCCTGCAGCACTGCAGCCCCAGGGTTCTGGTGCAGTCACACACGGCCCACTCCCCTTTTAGTTCCGATTCTGGTGCTGCATCTTCTCCAGCCTTGAGTTATGCCCTCCTTGGTCTGTAAAACAGAAATGATACCCGCTTAATAACCCAAGAAATGAGATGATTTGCTTGGGAAAGTATAGAAAGCACTTGTCAAAATGAAAAAGAAGTGGTCTGTCGTTGTTAAATGAGTTCTGCTGCTTGGCTGTGCTTGGAGCAGCAGCGTGGCCGCGTGTGGTTGTCTCAATCCTCTCAGGGCTGCTGGGGCTCTCAGTGCCAGGCAGGGGGAATTGCCCACTCTGGTGTTGAATTTCTGATGGTTTTGAGGCTTGTTGAAAGCCCTCAGCTGCCAGCCAGCCCTGCCCAGCCCTGAGGCTGCTGTTGCTGTGCAGAGCACGCAGCTGTCACTGGTGACATCCAGTCCTGTCCCCCTGAGAGTGGCACAGAGGGACAGGGTTTGCTCTGCCCTCAGGCCAGACAGCCCTGCACATTGCCATAGAGAAGAGGAGCCTTGATTTGGTGAAGCTGCTGGTGGAGAATGGAGCTGATGTCCACGCCAGAGCCCACGGGGAATTCTTCAGGAAGAAGAAAGAAGGAGTTTACTTTTACTTTGGTGAGCCACGGTGGAACCCGTTACTCTGGGGTTTTATTGCCCTACTGTCTGTGATGCCACTAATTCTAGTTGGCTGTGCCCCTCTGCTGCCATCTTCAGTGCCCTTTCATCAAGCCTTTGACTTATTTAAATGGCAGGATCACAGCTGGGGTGCCCGTTGAGCATTTCCATCATCTTTGGGTTTATGTGTTTAATCCTGTCGGAGTGGCTTCAGACAAAGACCAATACTTGCTTAGTTTGGATTTAGAGATAAGTTTGAGATCTGGGAAGGTGTTTCAGCTGCCCCCTGAAACAGAGTAATGGTTTATTACAAAACCTTTTCTGAATCTAGAGACACTGAGGCAGAACTTGTTCTGTATTTCAGTGATAAAACTCTGGGCTAAACATATTTTTCTGGGATTGCTTGCCCCCCCCCCNGCTTCTTCTCCAAATGCTGTGTCCTGATCTCTCCAGGTGAACTTCCCCTCTCCTTGGCTGCTTGTACCAACCAGCTTGATGTGGTGGATTATCTCCTAAACAACCCCCACCAGAAAGCCAGGCTGCAGGAGCAGGACACCCAGGGCAACACAGTCCTCCACGCCCTGGTGATGATTGCAGATGACACGGAGGAGAACACCAAGTTTGTGAGCACGACCTATGTGGAGCTCCTGAAGGCGGGCGTGAAGCTCGACCCGACGTGCAAACTGGAGGAGATCGTGAACTACGACGGGTTAAATCCCCTGCAGCTTGCTGCCAAGACGGGCAAAGTGGAGGTAGAGACAACCAGAGGGGAGCCCTGGGGCTGCTGAGGAGCAGGGATGGTGTCCAGTGGGGTTTGGGGTGGGAGCATCTTGCACCCAGCCCGTGGTGAGGCTGCTGCCAGGGGCAGTGCCACAAAAAGGAGGCCACCTCCCAGGCCCTCGGTTGTGTCCTGCAGAGCCCCAGCTGGCTGCTGCTGCTGGCCCTGCCCCGTCCCTGCTCCCTGGACTGAAACTGGTTCTGCCCCTGGGGGAGCCAGATGTGGCTGTTTGCCTGCTTTCAGCCAGATCCAGGTGTTTGATAAGGCACCAGTCCAGGAGTGCTGCACGGGGAGGTGCTGTGGGTGCACCGTGTCCTTCTGCACCCGTACCACGGGAATATTCTCCTGTTTGTGTCAGATCTTCAGGCACATCATCCAGAGGGAGATCAAGGACCCCGTGTACCGGCACCTGTCCCGCAAGTTCACCGAGTGGACCTACGGCCCCATCCACGTGTCCCTCTATGACCTGTCCTCCCTGGACAGCTTTGAGGAGAACTCCGTGCTGGAGATCCTGGCCTACAGCAGTGACACCCCGGTGAGGCTCTCCCCAGGATTCAGAGACAGTTTTTTCCATCCTTTTATGCTTTTGCTGTATAATTGTGCAAAGCGTTTCAAGCTAATGTGGGCTTTCAGGTGATAAAACACAATAAATTATAAAAGAAATGATTCATGGGAACGTTTGCAGGTTTTCTTATTCAGAGGCTGCTTGGCATGGCTCTGACCATCCATTATTTGAGGGAAATTTGGATCCTTTGGTCGCCCTAAGCCTTGGTTTGTCCAAATACCTTGACAAAGTGACCTCTCTGCAATGGTTGATATCTTTCATACTGAAAAGCCTGACTGAATAAGCCCTTAGTGACTCCTCAGTTGGAGCCAGGCAGCTCCAACCTTTAAAAAAACGATCCTCCAGTGAATTCACATTGCTGTTGGCCCACAGGTGCATTTTTGTTGCTTGTTTCCCCCCAGAATCGGTACAAGATGGTGGTTTTGGAGCCCCTGAACAAACTGCTTCAGCAAAAATGGGAAACATTTGCCTCCAAGAGATTCTACTTCAGTTTTGTCTCCTACTTGTCGTTCATGATCATCTTTACAGCCATTGCTTACTATCAGCCCTTAAGGGTAAAGGTAGGTCCAGTCTTTTTATCTGGAAGGCCTGGATGGATGGAGCAGGGTTTAAAAGGTTATGGGTGGTTGTCATCACTGCCTCTGCCTGTCTCCACTGCTTTGGGTGCTTTTGGTTTTGTCTTGCAGCCTTCCTTTCCAGTGGAGTTCACAGCTGGAGGCTTCCTGTGGGTCTCAGGACTGATCATTATCTTGTTAGGAGGCATTTATCTGATCTTTGCTCAGGTAGGGGGATCTCTTGTCTGGTTTCATTGTAAGACAGGGGAAAAAAAGGGAACAATCGCTGGCATGGAGGCAGCAGGATCTGCTCTCCTGCCATCAGGATGTGCAGGGGTGGATGGCAGGAGGGAATCCTGCCCTGGGACACTGAGTTGGATCCGGCAGGGACAGGGGCAGCACAAGCCAGGTTGCTGGGCAAGGGCAGTCGTGGTTCCACAACAGCAAATAATTCTGAGAGACTTCTGTGATTTATGGTATTAAACTGCATCCCTGGCATTTAATGCAGGCTGTTGATAAAGAGATTGGGCTGAGCCATGATTCAGCCCTTGTTTATCCTTGCCCTTTGTAAATAAGGCCTTTTTTCATCTGGGAGGGGGTGAAATTGGGGATCTTGAAGATGAAAGGAGGAGCACATGGAGCCAAGCTTTCCCCTGGGCAATGGGCTGTGCTGGCCAGGGCTCCCTCTCTCACATGGCCCGGTTTTGATGAGTAGCCCTGGATTTGATGAATGATGAATTGATTTTCCTCTCCCAGAGCCTGTACCTGCGGAGGAGGCGCCAGTCCCTGAAGACCATGTGCTCTGACAGCTGCATCGAGATCCTGATGTGCGTCCTGGGGGGGTCTGGCACAGTCACAGCTTGGAACTGCTTCTCTGTGTGTGCAGCTGGGCTGCCCTAACATTGCTACAGAGCAGGAAACACAGATCCTCTGCCACTTTTCCCACCCTGCTGCCTTCTCCTACTGCTGCCTCTTGTCCTAAGCCTTTGTTATTGGTGGACTTTGCTGGGTGGGGTCCGTCTGCTCCTTGTAGCCTCCTCAGATGTGCTGGTTTTCATTGCAGAGATCTGCAAGGGGCCTTTTTGCTGAGGTGAGTCCCTGTCACTTGCTTTTGTTTTCTCTCCAGCTTCATCCAGGCGTTCTCCTTGCTGCTGTCAGCTGTCCTCTACGGAGCCAGCTCAGAGAACTACGTGGCAGTGATGGTGTTCTCCCTGCTGTTGGGGTGGGTGAACACCCTGTACTACACCCGGGGCTTCCAGCGCACCGGCATCTACAGCGTCATGATCCAGAAGGTCAGTGCTGGGGGGAAACCTCTGCAGGAAAAGGTTTTGAGGGGGGTGAGGAACTGGAATTGGTGTCCTACGGGAGCACAGGTGTTGCAGAAGGAGGTTAGATTAGTGTCTTCAGCTGCAGATGCAGCAAACCACTCGTTTGATGTCACTGAACATCCCAGGTGACAGCAGCTGACACCTGTGTGTCATAAACCAACTCCAAACCACACTGAAAACCAGTGTGAGATCTCTGGAGCTGCTCTGCTCAGCCTGAGCAGTGTTTCCAGAGCTGTAGAGGAATCTGGGACTGAAAAGGCAAAGCAGAGGTGAAACGAGGTGCCAGGGAAGAATCCTGATCCCCATTTGTGCAAAGCCAGTGGAGATGGAAAGCAGAGGGATGTGTGTGTTGAGACAATTTGGAAACAGCCATACTGGGGAGCCAGCAGGATATTTATTTGTTTCAAAGATCTATTCATACAAATATAGCAACAAATAAGTTCATAGTACTGTCAGATTAAGCTGCCAGTGACATTATTTACCTGTGGAAGTAATTTAACACATATTAGTAGCTTTTAAAACTGGATAAAAGGTGGAAACCTTGCTGTCAGTGGTGTTCCTGGGGGTTGGTTTGTGATGTGTGAGTACAGGGGATCGTCCTGGTGGGTTCATGTGAGATAAAGAACAGCACTTCCCCCTGGTTTGTGTTTCAGACCATCATGAGGGACCTGCTGCGCTTCCTCCTGGTTTATATGATCTTCCTGTTTGGCTTTGCTGCAGGTGAGCCCTCTCTCAGTGTTATGTGTAGGCTGAGCTGCAGGAAGCAGTTCCCTGAGGACTCAAACTGTGTTTTTCTCACAGCTCTGGTGACACTGATGGGTGATGCCCCCTCGGTGTCTCAGAACAAGTCCCTGGCTCAGCTGGAGAGCACGGGCAGCCACGCCATGTACGGGGGGCTGCTCAGCGTCTCCCTGGAGCTCTTCAAGATCACCATCGGGATGGGCGACCTGGATTTCCAGGAGCACGCCAGGTTCAGATACTTTGTCATGCTCCTGCTGCTGCTGTTTGTGATCCTCACCTACATCCTGCTGCTGAACATGCTGATTGCCCTCATGAGCGAGACGGTCACGGATATTTCTGGCTACAGCAAGAGTGTCTGGAAGCTGCAGGTGAGGCCCAGAGCTCTGCTGGGCTCTCACAGAGTCAGGGGTGGCAGTGCCCGTGTCCGAAGCTTGGCTATTAATGTGCCCTTTACATAAAGTTGGCACCCTGGGAGTACATTTTTAGGCGTATTCACAACCCTTTGCATGATCCTCATGCACAGGTAACTTGAGGCAGTACTTTAGGAGCACTCTGGGGTTGGGTTCCACAGTGATTCTCTAAGTCCAAGTGGTTTCCGAGTGGGGAAGATTTAATGGAAAGGCTGGGCTGGGCTCTGTCTGTGCCCTGGTTTCTCTCTGACGTGGGTTTTGTTCTTTCAGAGGGCTATTGCTATTCTAGAAATAGAGAAGGCCTGGCTGTGGCGCCAGGGTGGGAAGAGGAGATCTGGCTGCTTCATGTCAGTGGGGCTCAATAAGAAAGATGAGAGGTGGTGTTTCAGGTAAGACAGATGCACCATTCCCCCCTCACACTCCAGCCTAGCAGGGGCTTCACAGCCTGGTGACCCTGCAGCACCACAGGGCATTTCAGCTCTGACTCAACCACACATTCCTGGGTACATTCAAATTTGTTGGTGGTTGCCAGGCTGGAGGTTTGAGAGCTGATTGACCCTCCAGCATTGTCACCTTTGTATTAAGGACATTCCCTGAACTGGAGAATTTTAAAACATAGAGACCAGTGGACAACATGCAGGGGGAGAAGGTGTTTTACCTCACGGAGCTCTGTAAGGTGCTGTTGCCACAGCCAAACCATCAGGGTGGTGGTGGCAGGATGAGCTGGGCTGGGAGGCTGCGGGGCAGTGAGATCTGGCTCGAAATGCTGCATTCCAGGCATCAGGGTCTTGTTGCATTTTGTCTCTCCAGAGTAGAGGAAATTAAATGGACAGATTGGGCAAAGGATGTGGGAGTTCTGAAGGAAGAACCTGGGAACACCAGTGATTCAGAAATAAATCCAGAAGGTAAATTCAATGATGAAGAAAGGTCTGCAGAATTCTTTTGGCTTCCTGCTCAGCAGACTGCTCTTGGCATGTTGTTATGTCTTTAGTAACAGAATTTCAGGCAGGCCAACTTGAAATTGCTTCCCCACAGCCGCAGCACTTGTGAGCTGAGGATATAATAAAGGTTTAGTGTAGGTCTGGACATGGCCAGAGTTTGGGAACAAACTGAGGGGGAGGGAGATGCCATTCCTACTGAGCTCTGGGAGAAATGGGCAGGAAATGCTGCTGAGAAAAAGCAAGGGCTGCTCTTCCTTTTGGCTCAGTAGCCCAAATATGTGATGCTTTTCCTAGGAAAGGTAAAATTTAGGCCCATTCATCCTGCACATGTTAAAATCACAGGGCTTTTAGAGCCTGAATTGGGGCATTATCTCTGGCAATGTTGTCAGATTCTGCCTGAGATCTTTCTGTTTGCTTCCCTTGGTAGACCTGGGAAGAAACTGTGGAAAACAGAGTTGTCACTTTCTCTAGAAAGATCTTGTTCAGCCTGGCAGAGCTTGGGCAGAAGCTCCAGGGGATTTAGACACAACCTGCAGTGTAGATTCATCCTGGGTGCCAGCTTGGGGAGGCTGCAGTGCTTAAAACATTCTGTGGTGTGTGTTGGGCATTCCCTGAACCTGCACCCTTCTAAACCTGGGTCCCTTTGTCAGCGTCCTGCTGATGAAGGGCTGTCCTTGTGTCCCCTGCTGCAGAGACCAGGTCCTGGAAGCGGCCAGCACAGAAACCACCCCGAGCAGCTGCCTCGGAGGAGCAGTCCCTGCTGCAGCCCCAGCCACCAGCCACAGAGATGGTGCCTCTGCAGGGACCAACCAGAGAGCTCTGACAGCTCTTCTGAACTGCAGCCTTGCCTCCATCCGCAAAGGAGCAGCTCTTCCTCTGGCAGCTGGGAGAGCTGAAGGCACTGTCAGCAGTAAAGTGCATTTCGTGGAGCACTGTGGTGCAGCCTGTGGCTTTCAGCGCTGCCATGGACTTTCATGATTCATTTCCTCCGAAGAAACTGTTTTTACTTGACTTTCCCTGCCTGAACACTTTCTCATTGCTATGCCTAAAGGTACCATGGTGGGAGCGAGCTCCTGGGGCCGCGGGGAGCGTTCTCTGGGCAGGCAAAGCTCTCTGAGCTGTGCAGGGATAAAGCTCGTGGAACGGCCTGGCTGGGAATGGGCCAGCCTGGTCTTCTGCCACGAGGGACTGCTCCGAAGTGCTTTGGAATAAAGTGTTTAGAGTCATAAAGAGCTGCTGAGGGTGGAGTTGTCTTCTGTGCAAAGCACCGCTGGTGTGAGAGGTGAGCGGACAAACGCTCACCCTGCAGGCAGCCAGAGCTGCACTGAGCCCGTGGCAGCACCTGCAGAGCTCCGTGGTTAATCCACATCAGGATCCCCCTTTTACACTGTTAAAGTGAAATTCTTTGCATAATTCTTTGCTTAAAAGCACAGAGAGTGATGTGGACTTGCTGGACCCGAAACTTTGTGTGGTGGATTTCTGGGACTTCTGTTTTTCATGGGTTGCTTTGTCTCTGTAATAAACAGCAGCAGAATTCTGCTTGTGGCCCCTGAGACTGAAGGGCCAACACTTTTTGTGTGGTTTTTGCTTCCTGTTACTCTTGATGGGCATCCTGTCTCGCTGCAAATGTCTGCAAGGGCCTCGTTACTTTTTGTGACGTGCGCCCTGCCTCAGGCAGGAGGGGCAGCCTGCTGCAAACTCTGTGGGGAAGAGATAAAAATGAGCTGTCTCCCTTTTCACTCCATTTAACAGTCATAACTTGTAATATTTCTGTAAACAATACAGCAAGTGTACTTAGTTGAAGATGTTCATCTTTGGGTATATTTTTAGAGCTTCAGCCTTTCTCAGGGAGGGAGACAAGGCGCTATTAGTGTGGACTGTAAGTTCTTATCAGATTCCTGATTACTGCTGTGTGAGTTAACTCTTGTTTTTCATGGCCTTTGTCAGTTTGTGCAGCCACACCTGAGCATGGAGCAGCTGCTGCTGCACTGGATGCTCCTTCCAGCCCAGGGAAAGGTTGGTGAGAATCCCAGGAAAGCTGCAGACCACAAGAGCTGGCAGCACCTTTCCTCCAGTAGGATAAGCTGTGCAACCTGAGATCTCTGTCCCAATTCCACTCTGGGAGAGTGAGGCTTGGCTTTTGGAGATCATCATCTTAATCCTCACTGCCTGCGCATGATAGGCAGCAAGAATTTGCTTTAAAACTCATTGCCTGCAGTTCAATGGGTTCTTCCTCCTGCGCTGGGCAATTCCCCCTCCAGCCTCACTCACTGGGACTTTTCTTGCTCCAGCTTCTGTTGTTTTCTTGCTTTGTGAAGCCTTCAGCTGCTTTTTCCGTCTATGGCTTTGTCCTAAGTGTTCCCAAGATTTGGCAAGGTGCTCACACTGCACGGAAGGCTCATCTGGCATATGATAAATCTATCGCTGCGTTTGGTGCTTCACTGGGGTAGGGGCACTTGGGGATTCTACAGAAATGCAGGATCAGCTCCACCACCCCTGTCTGCAGGCTTAATAAAGGACCTTGCTGGTAGTTTGGGGAAGCTGTGGGCACTGACAGCTTTCAGCATCAGCTTCCTCTTCAGGCACTCCTTGAACCTGCTTCTCTTTTTAAGCTTGGCAGCGCTCGTTTATCTTTCGATCTGCATCAAGAATGTTCTGCTAAGAAGCAGAGCTTTGGCATCCCCAGAGCTTCCCAGTCACACCACAGCCCAGCAGTCTCATGGATGCAGGATAGAGCAGCGGGAAGGGACAGGCCTTTGCACAAATGGACATGTCCAGTTGCTCTGAGGCTGTTGTCCAGCTCTTTGATGTGCTCTGGACAAAAGGGGATTTTTTCTGTACAGGCTCCGAGCTCTTCCCACCTCCCAGAGCTCTCTCCCAGCTTATCTGTGCAATTTTCCTAAAAGAAACTCCCTGTCTGCTGTGTGTGGTTCCCAATTCCCTGTTTTCCTCAGGGGCAGAGGTAGAATCAAACCTTCCTTGTTCCTCAGATGCTTTGCACACTTTGGGGTTTCTTTCCCCCCGTTTTTCCGAAGCCTGCTCTGAAGCTGGAGCCAGCGTGGGGAGCTGTATCCATGAGCTGATTCCCTCTCTCTTCATCACCCTGTGACCCCACTTGCAACTGAACATATTTTCCATTGCCTCTGGAGCTCGCAGAGGGAACCTTTGAAATGTGACAGCCCCAGGGCCCCGACAAAGACCAGATGCTTTCTCTAAGTCCCAGGAGCTGCCCAGGGCTGGGGCTGAAGGGCTGCAGCTGGTGGATTTTGCAGCTGGACTCTTCCTGGGGCTGGCTCTCACTTTTGGGCTTTGCTGTGTTCAAGAAATTTCATTTCTTGCTCTGGGACAAAAACAAAAATAAAAATGGAGGGAAAACAAAGCGTTTTAAAAGAAAACTTCCACTTTGCAGCCTCACACCTGCTTCTGCAGCACAAAAAACCCCAAAACCTGGGGCCAGACAGGACAAGGCAAAGGCTCAAAGACGTGACTGTGGCTGCCTTGGGGCTGGAACAGAACCATCAATAAGTCTGCGTGCAAGAGGGGGTTTTGTTTTTTTTTTTTTTTTTTTTTTTGCTTCCTCTTTTGCCATAATCTTTTTTTTTCAGTTCAGATTTGTGGCATGTGGAGTGTTACAGCATTTCTGGTCTCCGAGGATGGTTGTCAAATGTTAAACACACAGAGGAAGAGAGTTGGAGGTAGCTGGAAAGTGCCCATGGGGTTTGTCGCAACCTTTTCTGAGAATGCTTGGAAAATTTAGATTTTCTGCCTAAGGAGAACCACGTCTCTATTTCACTGGGCAGAAGAGCCATTTCCATTTGACAGTGTTGGTTTTGCTGGTGTTCACCTCTGCAACACCCAAGTCAGAGACTCCATCATTGCAGAAAAAGATTATTCTGCTCTTTTGGAGTCCTCTGGAATAAAACCTTGGTCCATCAGGGCAAGAATGAACCTGCAGAGTGCCCGAGCAATTTCCTTCTGCTCATCCCTTCCAGCTTGCAGTGCGTTACCTCTGCAGCAAGTACCTTGGAAGGAACCATGAAATCTGGAAAAAGACTGGGAAAAAATTCATCTGCCTGGGCTGTGCTGTATTTGTGTCCCACTCTCCTGGGTCACAGGGAGGGAGGGCACCAGCTGTGCTGCTCCTTTTTCCGCTGTCACACTGTTGAATAATGATTGTGCTGCTGCTAAACTGGTTACAGGATCCGTCCCTGAGGATGGCTGGAATAAAATAAATAATAGGAAACGATCCACATATAAGTAGATATGTGATGTTTTGTTCTAAAAATTGCCCTTTACTGCCGCAAAGGACACTAATTCTGCCAAGCTATATATAGAGAATTCCAGGGAAAGGGCCGCTTGGCTCTTTCTGGAGCACAGGTTGGGTCTTGTTTGTGATCTGAGCTCTGCCCATGGATGTGAAGCCTGATGGGCTGACAGATGCTCCCCTTGCTGCAGCTCCGTTTGATGCTGTTTGAGGGAAGAAGGAAGGGTTTACGTCCATCGCCTGGAGACAGAGGTGCAAACACTGGCAGCGTAAACACTCCACGCTGGGGATTTTCCAACCATGCCTAAGCAGTGACAAATAAAACATTCCTGCTTCGTGCTCCCTGCTGGATGTGCTCTCCCTGTATGGTAGAGGACTGCGGGCTGCAGTCCTGGCTTAGTCATTAGAAAATAAGAGAGAAATAAAGAAATGAAATGATTCTGTCCCTAAGGTGTGCTTTTTAAGGGGTGTGGTAAAACCCTGGTTTTTAGCCGTGAGCAGGAATTTGCTGGTGCAGCCCTTGCCCTGCCAGGTACTTCTGTGCAACACAGACGTGCTTGGGGAGCTGCTAAAACTTTGATTCTGGGGCCACGCAGAAAAGAAGAGTTTTGTGGCCCCGCAGGGTCCGTGACCCGAAATCCAGGATAAAAGTTAATTGTGGCATTTTGGAGAGCCCAGCAGGAGACCCTTTGGTGCAGTGCTGGGGTTTGCTCAGCGTGGTTGGGAGCAGAAAGCAGCAGCCTGGGTACAGCAGGATTCACACAACGGGCACCCTCTCGTGGCTCATTCCTGTGCCAGGGCCAGGACAGGGATGGACCCTGCTCTGGAGCAGGCTGGGAGCCCCCTCAGCTGCTGATTTAAGAAAAGGCTATGCAGTAAAATTTATTTTATATTTTTCAAATGCAAGAGCTGCTCGTGCTGCATTTGCTATAAATCCTTCTCTGATGTTTTCTAGGCTGGTTCATTCACCTTGAAAAGCCACTTCAGTGTGCAGGTGACCTCTCCTTGGGACAATCTTTGATTCCCCTGATGGTCTCCAGGACATTGCAGGATCTCTGGAGGCCGTGATTGTGCTCTGGTAGGTAATAAATGTTGTTTTTTAGTGCACTGGGGAAATGCTTCGAAGACAAATATAGAATCTGTGTTCCATGCAATGTGTCATTATTCTATTTTTAATTCAGCATCAGAGGGACATAAAAAAATCTTTCCCAGTGATAGAAATTATCTAAAATATAAACCCTTTAGTCCAAGTTACAAAGGGTTTTGCCTTGTAAGTCTAAAGATTTGAACAAGTAAGAGATAGCGAACATGAATTAAGCCAGATGAAGGTCTGGGAAGACCTCAATGTCTGCAGTTCAGCACTGATAATTCAGTTTATTTATATAAAAATAATTTATTTACATACTGTCCCTCATTTTCAATCAGGCCCCTGGCAGCTGAGTGACCCGTGGAGTTCACAAAGACAGAGGCAGGGCACATGGATTTGATTTTCTCCTTGCATTTTGGATTTGAAAACAAATTCTAGATAAAGAATTGGAACCGCTAGATAACGTGCTTATCTAATGGAAACATAAATACCATGTTTAATCCTGAAGCTCTGCCCATATTGGAGTGTTTTGGCTGTCTGCTCCTTCAGGCTCTTGGGATTTTGTGTGTTCTGAACATTCCCAGCAGAAAGTGGAACTCCTGTAAATAGGGTCCAGGTGACACACCATGGAAACACTGAGCAGTTCTTCTTCTTGCTGCTAGGCTTCCTTAAAATGTTTTCCCTGTAATATTTCAGCTCCAAAATTCATATTTGATTCTGTTCCTTATCTGCTCTTCACTGACTAACTCAAGACCAGCTGTCCCCTGTCTCACCACCATGAGATTCCAGCCCGGGAGGATCCCAATTTTCCAAAATAACAGCATTGTTGCAGCGAAATTGTGTTTTGATACAATCTGAGCATTACCAGTGTCTTGGCAAGGTAAAAACTGGGAATTCTGGTCAAGTTGAAATGTGTTGCTGCTTTAGTAGCAATTAGGAGTCTTTACCACAATTAAATATTTAATTGGGTGTTCATAAAGCAGAGGACACAGAAGTGGGGACAACATTCAGCCCTGAGCAGTAATGAACACTAATGACTGTGGCTGCAGTGCCCTCAGGGATTCTGATGTACATTTATTTCCTAAGAATAATTCATGAGATTCTGGAGTGTTGGTCAGCATTGCTTAGTGCCTCTGTACACAACATCCAATTGTTAATTATCATTGCACTTCTCCAGAAACACCAGCCACAGACAGGAGATATTTACTGGTGAGTAGAAAAGGAAGGAATCTCATCCCTACCAAGCTGTGCCCCTCAGCTGGCACCACATGTGAACATATTTATTCAAGAAAAACTTGTCATCATTGGGAAAAAATAATATTATTGCCCTGTGGCAATCCAGGGGTAAACAACTGGAGTTTCTTTACCAAGACCGTGTCCCCAGTGAAGATTTTTTTTATGTTGTTGCTTATAAACCTTTCCCTGGGAGCTGAACTCATCACTGGAGGGTCTTTTAGTTTTAATTCTCCATTGAGGTCTGGAGAATTTTGTGTGCATGTAAAGACATTCTGAATCTGCTACCTCAGGAAAATGAGGGCTGTTTAATCTGACTTGATCTGTGTTTGCTTTCAGTGCCCTCACAAGGGCTGCAGCCACAAGACCATCTGCACTGCTTGCTTGCCTCTGACAATCAGATTCAGGCAGTCAGAGGAGTTGTACTCTGCAGATTTTGCATTTAGAGTTCATATAAAATGTCATCTTTGTGCGTAAGGCGTTTTCTTCAAACCCTCGGTGGTGGTTTTGGACTTTCCCTGCAGTTCATCCTTTCCATAACACCCCATTCATACAGGGCTTTGTCTCTGCGGCTGTCCCAGGAAATCCCCGAGCACAGAGCGAGGTTTCAACAACAACAATAATAATCCTAAAAATCCCAGTTCTGGCATTTCGCTAGGAACAGATGAGCAGCACAGCACTACAGCAAAGAGCTGCTCAGTTCACATCTAACAGAAAGCATCACTTCACTGTGAAAACGCACCCTGCAGATGGGCTGAGGAGCTGATCAAGTGGAACCGTGCTTGAAGTCAACCTTGAATGATAAAATGTTACATAAAGCATGGAGGGCTCTGCCTTTGGTATTGAAAAGGAGGCATTTTCCTACACACCCCGAAGAATACTGAACAATTAATTGGGCTGTTGCATTGCCCTGTGTCCTAGAGCAGTAGGAGGGAGGAATTCCCCCAAACTCCAGGAACCAGGACGCTCCAGGCCTCTCATTAAATGAGAGTTTAAAAAATCCCTTTTTCTGTCTGCAAATCAAAAGGAATCAGTGGTGGCCACGCTGAAGTGACCATGAATGTGCCACTGACACACAGAGATGACTCTGTGGGACCACTCCGGTCCTGAACTACCCCAAAAATCTGTATTTTAGGAAGGAGCCAGGCGAGGTGAGGTTGTGGAACAGCCCCAGAGCTCTCAGCAAACTGGCGAGAGGAAACCCAGCACAGCCACCAAGTAATTTACTGCCTAAACAAACCTCGCAACGAGCTCCAGGGAAGGCAAGGAGCATTCCACTTGTTAGGAGAGCCGAAATACTGGATTTATCTGATTTAAGACTCGCAAGCTTTTATTGGGCTATTTGTACCTAATTTGTTTTATGGGAGCAGTCCCAGGCCGAGTTGAATTTCCCAGTCTGTTTTTATTCAGCTCTAAGGAGAATTCCTGCTCCCTTGGCAGCCTCCTCTCCTGCTGGGCACTGTGGCCAACCAGCACCATTAACTGCTGCAGTCTGGAACTGCAGAATTGGGCAGAAATTACTGTTTTCCTTTTTTTCCCTGCCTGTGAATGATACTCTGAGTAGCTGTTTTTCATCCTCTCTCTCCACATCGAGGCCAGAGCTGTTCTTCCTTCTCATTCAGCTCAGGGCTGGGGTGCAGCTTCTCAAATCAAGAGAGAATTTTCATATTCCTGCAATTAATGTCTCATTTTCCAGAAGGGAATGAACAAAAAAATACATTTTTTAACAGTATCCTGGTAAGTTACAGAGTATTCCCAGAGTACTCCATATTTTATCTGTCTTCTCCATCAAAATAGGCAAAAATTTCAGAGATTTGGCATTTAGATGAAGGAATATTCCAAAATAAGTCTGCACTCACTGTTAATATCACCAGGTGTTGCTGTCTTCACTGTAAAATCCACTTTGACCTGGGAACACCAGAATTCCTACCTGGAATCCATCTGATTCATCAATTACACAAAAGTAGCCTTGCTCTTTTCAGCCTCCTAAAGCCCTTGGATCAATTTGAAAAATCTTTCCCTCCCTTAGGATAATTTTAGCTTTGCTCAAACTTCCTTATTTCAGTAAAAGATGGAGCACTCTTTAAGGCTCTAATTTTGGTGTGGTGTGTATTAAAAAACTTGTGTTTTCTGAGAGGGGAAACTGGGTTCTGGCATCCTCTTTCCTTAGCAGGGAGAGCAGATCTTTAAAATATTTAATCCAGCTCTGCTCCAAGCCTTCACTCAGATGAAAACATGTTCAGGGCATTTTACTTGATTAGGGGAAATTTACTATTCCAATTCCTTTTTTGTCACCATCCTCCCATTAAAATTTATGAGGGCTGATTAGTACACGATATTTTTTTCTGTGTTGTTTTTTTGGTTTTTGTTTTTTGTTTTTTTAATCAGAGAGCATCTTTAAAAAAGGAAATGAGGGCTCAGCTCTGGCAGCTGCACTTCCCTGCAAGCACAGTTTAAAGCAAAGGTTTCTACATGAATGTAACATCCAGTTTTGGCAGGGGTTAGAAGCTTTAAATTTTGATTGATGAAAATCACTAACTGCTCACCAATCAGCAAATTGGTTTGCAGGGAAACATTCCAAGGTTTCAGCTCTCAGAATCTCCAGCATTACTGCACCAAGTCACCCTGGGGGCTGTCACCTCTCCTGGCATTAATTCCTGCCACTGTCCCATCCCTCCTGTACAGCCAAAATCAGTTCTCAAAGGACCAAGGCAGGCAAAAAATAACGTGGTTTCATCCATCCTTTTTTCCCTTTTACAGCAGAAATGAAATTAGCACCACTGGGACTGAGGAACACTCCTTGATGTCAGATAAGCATTCACTGCAGGCCTTACCAAGTGGGTTTTAAGACTATTCAATTACAGTGCATTACTTTATTCAATTAGAGGGGGAAAAAAGGGTCGAGAGGATGCCTGGGAACATTCCAGCACAATTTCCATCTTCATAATTTGAAGCACTGCAGATTGTCAGGTCACTTTCTGCAGTGTCTGGAAGGCAGACCAATAAAACCATCCCAGGGTCTCCTTGCTGGGTTTGTAAAAAGGAGACTCCAAGAGAGAGTCAAAGATGCAAATTTGAGATGCACATATACCACATTCATTTATTAGACTGCATGGAGAGTATTGCAGTTATAATGAATTTGATGATGCTGCCTCTTAATTTCTTAATGCATCTGTGTCACTGGATAGTAACTTAATTCACTTTTCACTTCAGTTTGATTTATTGTTCTCTTTAGCCCAGTTTCTTTAATAAACATGAATGTCAGCAAAGGACTTCTTGAAAACAAGGAATTGGGATTCAGTGTAAGGAGAGCTTCCAGCTTAGGGCACCTGGTCCATCTGCTAAAGAACATTTATTACCTTGTGCATTTTCTTCTGGAGATAAACGGAGAAATTGCTTCAGTTACAGATTTGAGTTTCTATCAGAGTACAAGACCACAACATTATAACCATCAAAAATCAGGAACAGACGTACTTTATTTTTTTCACAATCAGGTACCTCTTCCTTGGTCCTTAAGAGAGCGGAAAGAAACAGGTAAGTGCAGATTAGTGGGTTTAAAATCCTTTACAGAAACATCACATATTCACATTTTGTACCTTCATTCCAGGTATAAATTTTGCCAAAATTAAATCAAAGGGTGGGTTTTCCCCTCTGCCTCCAGTGAGCCAACAATATTTACCTTTGTCCTCACTGTCCAGAACTGAAGGGCTTTTACCTTTAAAAAAGAATCTGTAAGAAAGACAATACAGTAAGAAAAGAACTTTTAATAATCTAAGGCTAAAATGGTAAGAAAATTTATGTGAAATTCAGAGCATTAACTGAGCCTGAAGAAGTCTTTTTTCCCCTCCTTTCTCCACAGACAGCTCTGTTCTCTCCCCTCCAACACCCCCCAAACCAGTAGATATGGAAACATCTTAGAGCAGAAGACATTGGGGGGGATTTTTTAGGACATTTTGATAATGTGTTAAACATGCTGAGAACCAATCACAACACTTCACTGGGCCAACACCTACAAAAAGCAGAGGAGAAAGGCAGCACCAGTGGCTCAGTCTCTGGTGCCCTGCTCACTGGAAGAGTGTGCTGTGGTGCAGAACATCATGGGCAGACTCAAAGGTCAGCACCTCCTTGTGGAACTTGCTGAGCTGCGTCTTTATTTTCTTCAGGGCAGGAGTTGATGCCTTCCTCTTGTAGCTCATGCCCTTCAGAAGTTTGTCTGCCAAGTAGTGCAGCCAGAGGACGTTGCTGTGCGGCTGATAGTCAGTCCAGCTGTTGGAGTTCTCCTCTTTCATCTGCCTGTAGATGTCAAACTGGTAGTCCCCCGCGCCTTGGAAGAGCTCCTGGTCCGTGGAAAGGTCACAGAACACGGTCAGCCCATCCTTCTCCAGCCGGGACAGCGTGTAGTCGATGATGTTGACGTGGATGCCGGCCGCGGGGATGGTGCGTGTGGCCCCATCCAGCACGTACTCGAGCTCCTTCGCCTCCGTGTTTCTGACCAGCACGTTGCCCCAGTGCAGGTCCCTGTGCTCGAAGTGCAGCTCCTGCTCTGCCACGGCCAGGGACGCGGTGACCTGCTGCAAAACGCTTCTGGCTGCCGCCACCGAGGAGAGGCTGCTCCTCATGCGCTCCAAGTCCCGGCCTCCAAACTCAAACTCCAGGACCATGAAGAGCTGCTGGGCCCCAAAAAAGTCTGGCCGGTCATTTTCTGATCCTGTTTCTTCGTGGAATTTGTCCCAGGCTTCCAGGAGATACCTGGGATAGGCCCCTTGGACACAGTGCACAGAGTACAGGCTGATGAACCCCACAGTTCTATTCACAGAGCCCTCAGACAGAAGACTGAGTTCTTTCGAAATTATTACCTCAGGCAGAATCTCCCCAAAGCTCTTCTGAGCTTCACCATTTATTTTTTCAGTCCCCTCAATGGGAATTATTTTTAAGGCCACAGGTCCTCTCTCGCTGTCAATCTGGAACACCTCCCCAAACACCCCTTCTCCAATTTTCTTGCAATCTTTCATCTTATCTAAAGGAATGCATTCCTCAAAAGCAATGGGCCCCTCCTGGTTGCATTCCCCAAACACCTTCTCCGCGTCCGTAAGCAGCAGCTCCAGGACAGAGGAGGAATCCCTGGGAGCCAGCAGGACCATGGAGGAAGCAAACCAGGAGCAGCCCTGAGCTTTCCCAGCAGACAGGCTGGTTTGGTGCCCCAAAAGCTGGGATTTCCCTGAAGGGCTACAGAGGATGCTGCTGCAGAAACTCTCATCTGTGGTCACTTTCTTCTTTTTATGGAAGGACAGAGATGCTCGAACTCTAGCCCAGGAATAAGAGCTATTAAGGAGTGAATAGTCATTGTCTCTGACATCTACAGACACCTCCAGAGCTCCCTTCGGAGTTCGTTTTTGCCTCGTCTGGAGTCTGAAAAAGGAGTTACGGGGCTGCTGCTGTCTCTTGTTCTTGTGCTTTTTTGGATGGAGTCTCTTGTGCCGGCCCCAGCGGCTGGCACTGAAGCCACTGATACAAGCTTTCCTGCAGGTGCTGCCCTCCCCAGGGACACCCTTGGTCCTTTTGTGCTTGTTCTCCAAGGTTCCTTGGTGGCCCACGGGAGATCCCGGCTGCAGGCAGGCGGGCTGAACATCAGCCTGTTTTTTGAGTTCCATGCTCTTCAACCACCTTGGCACTTCCAGAGGGTCCAGGACCACCACTGCCGCAAGCTGGTGCTCCTTGGCCAGGCCTCTGTGACAGCTCGAGCTTCTTTTTGCCGAATTTCTCGTGAGATGATTTGGAACCTCACGGGGCTCCTCACAAGTGGCACTGTCACAGGGCGCAGGGGGCTGTGGCTCATCCCCAATGGGGGACAGCGCTTCCTGGGGAGTGCCTGGGGCTTCCTGTGGGGACAGGAGAGCAGGTACCCGGCAGAGTCCCCGCACCGACGACCTCAGAACACGGTGGGACCCCCGCGGCCCCCGCTCGGGCTCACGGCTCCCAGCCGCGCCTTCTGCTTGGAACCACTCGGGCGCCTCCTCCCCAGCGCCCAGCAGCGACGGGCTCTGCCCGGGGCACCCCTCGGGCGAGCTGTGGGGCAGCCGGTGCGGCGGCCGGGAGT
>WEIT01025423.1:266114-285038 GCA_013389985.1 Dryoscopus gambensis
AGTGTCCCGGCGGTGCTGGCGCCGGCTGCTGCTGTGGGACACCCCCGCGCACACCCGTGGCAGCCGCGCCGTGGCCCTTCAGGACTCCCGGGACGGGCGGTGCCAGCGCTGCTCCATCCACGCTCCGGGACACGTCGCTGTGGCGGCGGAATTAACTGGTTTTACACCTGTATTCTATGCCTGTGCGTACACACACCCGCGTGTGCTGTACCTGCGTGCAGAACGCGTGTCGCTTTACCGAGGGGCTGGGGGACACTGGCACGCGTTGCCCGGGGAGGCTGCGGGTGCCCCAACCCTGGCAGCGTTCAGAGCCAGGTTGGATAAAAGCCTGGAGCAACCTGCGATAGCGGGAGGTGTCCCTGCGTATGTCAGGGGGGGTGGGAATAGATGATTTTTAAGGTCCCTTCCAACCCCAACATTCTATGATTCTAGGTATCCACGTATTCTATTCACGTGTAAAAATACGATGTATTTCACATATATCCCACCCCAGGTAAACTCGAGGGCCGCGTTCAGCCGCCGTTCCCGAGGTCGGGGCGTGCCCTGCCCTGCAGTGGAGTCGCTGCTTCTCCGCGTGTGATGCTATTTCCTCACGCCGCAGGGCGAGCGGGATGTTTTATTCATGCCCGTGTCTCCCGAGAGGCGCCCAGGGCTCAGCAGAGATGCTGCAGCTCTCCTGCTTCCTCCCGGAGCTGCTCCGCGTGGAATGGCTCTCCAAGCCCTCCGGGCTCTCGTGTCCCAGGGTCGCGGCTGTAACCCGGGGCACGGGCACGGGACACGGCTGGGTGGCAGCACAGCACCGGGAGGTTCTCGCAGTCTGAGCCGGGGGTTGCCCGAAAGCAGCGGACCTTTCGTTTCTTTCGTTTCTTTTTCTGCTGCTCTTAAAAAGCAGAGCTGTTCTGCTGAGCCCTGGAAAAATCAGGGGAAAGACGATCTTCAGCAGAGAGCTCTGCCTGAGCAGAGAACTCTACCAGAGGGTCACACAGGCAGCTTGGACCTTCCCTTGGGGCAGCAACAAGTGAGAAATCCAGATGGTTTTGCCCAGTCTAGAGAAGCAATCAAGTCCCAGAGTTAAATTCTGGACCTTTTGTTCTGCCTCCGAATTTAGTGAAATCAGGTTTTGACTGTAGGGCAGAAGCAGAGGGAGGATATTTGCTACTGCAGAGCAGAAGATTTTTAGGGTTCTGAAGGGAATGCTTGTGGGGATGCAGCTGAAGCAGAGGCCTCCTGTTCTTTCAGGGATTTCATAATGAATGCTGTTAATACCCTCCTGAACACAGGGAAAACTTAAATTCTTTAATCTGAGAGACTGACACTGGTGATTTATCAGTGGCAGGTTATCAGTAACTGCAGTATGGAGGGTTTGGGGAAAGAAGATGTCTGGCCAGACCTCATGTTCTCCCAGTGAAATGATCTCACTCCCCACGTTGTCAATTCCAAGGAAGGTCAAGGATGGACGCTTGGTAGTGTTCCTTTCTCTGTCTCCCTATTTGTGTGGTTGTTTTATTTATTTCTGTCCTGTTTGGTTGATCACAAACCCCACAGATCTAATGTGTGTTTACAGACAGCAGCAGATTAAACAAAGATTTCTCATTCAGACCCTCAGAAGACAAAAGAGTTCCTGTCTCCTTTGGCTTAACCAATATTGCCTGGTGGAAAAATAACAAACAATCTTCCTCTCCTTTATTTTTCTAGTTTCTTCTCTGAATTAACCTTCCTTCATTACTTGGATGCCTTTTGTTGTCCCTTATGGCTCTCAAGGAGGTCAGCTCTTGCAGTGGGTAATGCTATTTTCCTTTTTAGATGTTTTTTCTTAAATGCATTACAGGGTTCTGTGACTTGTAATTTCCGGCGAGTGCCAGCGACCATTTAATTCTTTGCAATCACTGCAGCAGATGCCAAACACATTTGCAGTAATTGGATGGCACTTAAGGGATTAGTCAAGACTGCCAAGACTCAACTCATCCAAACCACAGCTGGCTTTTTGTGCTGTTTCCACGGGAGCCTTGCTGTGTCTGCTTCTAAATTTATTTGCAGTCAACATCTTGAATAAAATCCCCTGTGCAGAAGCCTCGTGGCCCGGCTGCGTGGCCCTGACTTTGTGGCAGTGGCACAGTTGTGGGAGCTCCCTGAATGACAGAAGGTTTGCAGATGCCTCGTCCAGGGTCAGGAACCATCTGCCCCCAGCCAGGTGAAGGGGCCGGCAGCAGTTTGGGGCCTCGTGTTGGGGGCAGAGGAGCTGCTGCAGATCTCCCAGAGGCCTCAGAGCTCTCAGGATGGTTCATGGCCTTTCTGCCTCATGCAAAGGTGGCAGAGGGTTTGCAGAACAACAGCTTCTCGGTTTCATCACCGTGGGCCGCCTCGCTTACCCAGCTTTGCATCTCTTCCCACAGGAGGACAGGATGTGTTTTGTGATGCTGCTTTAATCAGGGATGACACCAGCTGCTTATGGCTTTCTCACATGCCAGGAAGGTTCCCAAACCTTGAGTTTCCCTCAGCGTGTTCCCAAGCTGCCAGGTTTGTGTAGAACTGTGGGAATGCAGTGACCTGGGGGTTTGCAGGAGAAAGTGAGTTCAGCTCCTCAGGAGAAGGGCATCAGTAGTTCTTCATTATAAAGCGCAGGGCACTGACATAAGGGCATCAGAGAGGAGCCATGGAGTGCTCTGCTGGGCTCGAGGGCCTGTTGGGGCAGCTTTATTTGGGGGGTAATTGAATTGCAGCTCTAAAGAGACATTTCCTGTCCTTATTACAGCAGGGTGAATGAGCTGAATGATGCCACGAAGAGATTGCTTTGGCTCCCCCACTCCCAGCTTGGCTAAGCTGGCTCCGGTTGGTCTGTGCAGCACAGCTGGGACACATCAGCCTCTTGCTGAGCTGGAGAACTGGTTTAGAACATCAGGGTCACACTGGTTTGGAGCAGAGCTGAGGTGAGGTCAGGTGCCAGGCTCAGGGGGCTGCTCAGGAAACTTTTTCCTCGGTGGGTCAAGTCTGAGTAGTACCTGTGTTTTCCTGTGGCTGGAAGGAGTTACCAGCTGGTAATTGCAGGGAGGAAAGGGTAGAGGCCTCATTCTAGACTTTCCAGCTGTTTCCATGAGGAAGGTGAAGGAAGGGGATGAAGGTTTCTCCTCAGTACTTGCAGTAAGGTAAGACCTGGCAGAGGTATCAAGCCAGGACCAATTTCATGTCTTTGTGTTACCAAAGAAATAAATCCTGATCTGCTGGATGTATTCAGGAGCAGGGTTTCACCTTTAAACCAGTGGTTAATGTGGTTAATATTAAACCCCTTCAGTTTTCAGGCTTTGGTTCAACACTCTTATTTCCTAGTGATGCTTTTATTGTCTGAATTTTGGAGGTGAATTCATTGCAACACAGCACTGCTGGTCCAGCTACCCTTGCACTCAGTCTCTCAGCAGTGTTTTATGTGCACTTTTATTAATTTCTGATACTGAACCTACCTGATTCAGTGCCAGCTCTCTCACAGAACAGGGCATGATGGGTCATTTTCGTTAGATGTACACTATTTTTCCTTCCCCTCCGATCCTCTTCCTCAAGCACTTTCCCTTCTTGGGCTGGGGAGAGGAGTGGGGAAGTGTTCCAGCTGATAATAACAACATTCCTGCGCTCTGTATAGGAGACTGGGAGGAACACGGAACACATTCAAAGGCTGAAAATGGCTCTCCTGGAAATGGAGGGCTGAATCAAAGACAGAATACATTCTGCAGCTTCAGCACTCTCCCATTTCCCTTCTCTTCCTTCAGGCAGTTCTGGATGCTCTGTGGATTGTGACAGAAACTCTTCCCACAAGTTCCCTTTCCATGGTGGCTGGGCGTGCAGCTGTGCTGCCTGGGAGGACAAAGAGAGGCTGATTTACCCAGCCAGGTCCCAGCCAGGATTACAAGAGAAGCTGAACGGAGCATTTCTCACCACGGGCTGCACACATTTCTTTGTTCTCGAGTCCGAACCCATCACCCTCAGAGAGCAGCTCATGCCTGATGTTTCTGGGTCCTGTGGGCACAAGCTGTGGTCTTAAGGAGCTTCATCTCTCAACTTGTTTGACTGTTCACCTTGTTTTTGTGTAGATGTTGGCTTACAAGTATGACAGCGTGAAACCACTAATGGAGAGAGCTGACCTCTGCTTTTTCTCCTTCCATTTCCCTGCCAAATCTCCTCTTTACTTCCTCCCCATCTCTCTGCTATTTCAGTAGCTGCCCTGGCGCCTGTTTCTAAGAGAAGATGGATCTGCATCACTCAAACATTTGCTGCAGGAGCATTTCAGTGCTGGAGGAACGTCTCAGCATTTCTGAGTCAGCCTTTGGGAGCCGATGGGTTCTGTAGCACTTGGCAGCAGGGTGGAGGGTGGGGTGGGGATCGCGGGGACAGTCGGTGCCTGGGGGTGATCATTTGGCACTGGAAGTGAACAGGATGATGCCCAAAACGGGCACTGCAGCAGCCGTGGTGGATCACGACTGTCCTGGCCAGGGCTGTCTGCCACTGCCTGGAAAGCACGTGCTCTGTTAGGGTGTAATTTAAAGATACTATTGGGCTGATCTTGAAATCTTTCCATGCCCCAGCGTCGGATGTGACCTTGTGGTGTTTCAAATGGGCCCGGATCAGGGCAGAGGTTGCAAGTTTAATTTTCACAGTCCCTTCAGGTCGTGTTTAGAGGCTGAGATCAGCTCCGGGGCAGCTTAACACTGACAGGTGGAGGAAAAGTAGATGAGGAGCAGTGTGGGCAGACAGGGATGTGTATCCTTTGAGTGTGTGTGAATTATGAGAAGGCAATTGCTGTCAGCAATGAGGAATTAAGTACAGGTGTGACATGGCAGAAATTGAATAAAAAGGAAAAGGAGGCGTTTCAGTCCTGGAGGAGAAATCCTCCCTGGGAGAATTCCCAGACTGAGCAAACAGCCTCCGTGGGAATGGAGCAGAACTGGGGGCTTTTTCATGGGAAATTCAAGGTGTTGAACTCAAAAAGGGAAGTACCTTGCAGAGAAGATTCAGCCTCTGTCCCTTGAGAAGGACTAAGAGATGCTACTTTATTTTTGTCTTTAACTGATGCCAGTTAGACTTTGGGTTATTTTTCCCCCTGCTGTGAACGAAACTGCTTTCATTTGAACACCCACAGATACTTTGACAAACCCAGCAGTAGACTTGATTTCCAGGCAAGGAGAAAAAAAACAAGGTTGTGAAAAGCAGGTGATAAGGGCAACACCCATGAGAGCATGCCACAAAGTACCAGTTAAACTGTTTTTGCAGCTCAGTACAAGCTGAAGTTTTTGCAGCAACAGCTTTGTCAGCAAAAATTTAGCTTGTGCTGAGCAGCATTCTGAGGCACATTTGGTACAAATGGAAACTTTTTATTCCAATTCAGCTATCGCCCCTGTGCTTCTTCTCATACCTCCAAAACAGGAAGACAGTATCAGTTTCACATTCTCTTTTTTGTTTTAATTTCAATGATCAAACCTGGTTTACACCTTCAGGCCACACCTAGAGCAGAGCACTTCTCGCTCTAAGGAACGTTTTTTCCCTAACCTCAGATTGTCAGTGTAAATCCTTTCTCAGATTAATTGACCTGGAAAATAATTACAGAGGCTCAGGGCAGAGCTGCTCTGGCAGCCACCAGGTTACAAGGAGGCCACAGACAGGTTTGTGTTCTAGTTTTTCAGATGCTGGAGAAAGGTTTCTTTCCCTTTGCAGAGAAACTCTAGGGATGGCTCTGGGATGAGGGATAAAATGAGTGTTCCGTTCCTTATGACGCTGGTTGTGATCCTCTTGTGATTTGGAGCAACTTCATTAAAAACCAGATCCATCTGTTTAAATTTGATATGGAATTTAAGGAGGATGAAGGACAAAATTTGCATAAAGCCTGAGATGTGAGAATGATTTTGCCAGGGAAGAGAGTTGTGCAGGGCGGTGGCTTTACTTTTCTTACTAATTTTCTTTATTATTCTGACTAATAGAAATAAAAGGAGATACAGGAGCACAGTAACTGTTAATGGCAAACAAAGGCCAATTACAGGAAATTATATTCCTTCAAATGAATTTAGCTGTTACTGGCTCCCTCTGTAACTCACTGCTGCAGCGAGCTGGGGAGCAAAGGCAGCTGCTGTGTCACTGGGCTGCCACTGGCCTTGTGCTGTTGGGCCCTCATGGCCCAGGGTGGAATTGGGGCAGCTCCAAAAGCCTCATGAAACTGAGATCTGGAGCTTTTGCTGCATGGAGAGGCTTTTGGGGTAAGGTGAGACAGGTCTGGCTGGGAGCCTCTTGCCCACATCACTTCCTGAAACAAACCCAGGCTGCTCATCTGTCACTTGTGCTTGTTTCCTCAGGTCCAGTTCCTGGAAATCATTGATTTACCCTTAGGCACGTGCAGAATTTATTCATTCTTTTCTTGGTTTGGGTTTTGGTGTGAAGGTGTGGGAGCCAGGCAGGTCTTTGGGGGGACTGTTGAGGACCCCGGTTCTCATTGCTCATGCAAATGTTTAAGAAATCAAAAATTTAGCCCAGCGTGTTGTTGAAGAAAGGCTTTAATCATTAAGAAATTGCAAGAGAGACTGTAGCTGTGTCCCCTCGGATGCTGCAGCCGAGCTCTGCTCTCTGTGACCGGGGACAGGACCCGAGGGAACGGCCGCAGCTGTGTCGGGCAGGGGTCGGGTGCATATCAGGAAAAAATTCTTCCAGAGGGTGGTGGGGCACTGACCAGGCTCTCCAGGGAATGGTCACAGCCTGACAGAGCCCCAGGAGTGTTTGGACAACGCTCCCAGGCACAGGGTGGGATTTCGGCGGTGTCTGTGCAGGGCTAAGAGTTGGACCGGGCGATTCTCGCGGGTCCCTTCCCGCTCAGCCCGGTCTGTGACTGTGAGCACGGCTGCACGCTGTGGAATATTTCGCTCTAAACATTTTGCAGGGGCAGAGAATGAAACCGGGGGGCAAAACGGGGCGGGGAGAGGGGCTTTCCCAAGGGATGAATCAGCTGGAAAGCAGCTCGGGAAGGATGTGACCTCGTGCAGCTGCTGGGTTCTGGCTGAGCTGCTGCCGGAGAGCGGCTGCGGGAGGGAGGAGGAGGAGGAGGAGGAGGAGGAGGAGGAGATCAGGGCTGGTGTGTCGGGTTTCCATGCACTGCACGTGTGGGTGGTGCGAGCTGTGCCTGCTCCAGCCACCGAGCGAGCCGGGAGCATGGGGCAGGTGGCTTGGAAGGCTTTATTTCTGTCTCTTTTCGATTATAAAACGGAGAAGTACGTCATTGCCAAGAACAAGAAGGTCGGGGTCCTCTACCGAGTGGTGCAGCTCTCCATCCTGGCTTACCTTGTGGGGTAAGAATCACCCTCTGTTTCACGTTTTGCTGTGATAAAGATGAATTTTGCTGTGATAAAAATGAATTAGGGTACTCTGCATACAGTGGCAGCCTGCTGTGCCTCCTGATTTTAATGCAGATAATTAGACAGGTTTATGCAGCCGCATTTTGTAGCGTCTAATAGATTATATCTGATTTTTCACCTGCTAGGGATGGCTAGATCCAGCTCTGCCTTTCAGATTAAGGTCGGGTTAAAAATGGACCCAGTGACTATGGCTTTGCACTGCATTATTTATGCCTTCATTTCTATATTTCGTGGGAATGGTGCCAAACCTTAACACCTGACTCATCAGGAGCATTAATGGTGCTGAGCCTTGGGGCACACCTGGGTTTTCTGCACAGCACCATGACCTGCTCAGGTCTAGATGGGAGGGAAGCAAGCAGAAAGTGGGAGATTTCTGTGCTGGAGTGGGCTGCAGCAGCCGGGCTTGTGGGGGCTGAGGCAGCGGGAATGCTGGCTGCCTTGCATTCATTTCAGAGCAGGGCGGCTTGGCTCGGGAATAGCTCGGGAAAGGCCCAGTTCTGCAGCAGGCTGGTCACACTGGTGTGTAATGGGCACTGGGGTCGTCCCTGCAGGCTCAGACCTGGAATTATCCAGCCTGTGCCGTCGATTCCTGAATTTCTGGGGCTTTTCGGATTGTGACGCCCAACTCTGTTCCCTCACTGTCTGTGCTTCTGGGTCCTTTCACCTTTCTCACACCTCGTGTTTCCACTGATTAAATATAGCAGAGTCATTTTTACATGCTGGGTGTATTTATAGAAAGCTGTGCAGCCCCAGAGCCTGCTCTAGTGAGCAGAGCACCAGTGAAGCCTCAGCAGTCTGGCATGGACTGGCTGAAGGAGGAATCCTGGGGATAACATTGCCGAGGACTGAGAGATACAGAGTGGAGAGGGGATGGCTGTTTTCCTCCCTTGGTATCTATTGCCTCCTGCAAACCCCTGGCACGGTCACTGACGGTCCCTGCAGTGACTCCTTTGTGGTTGGGGCTTACAGGAACGTGCTCCTGCTCAAAGGCTGGCTTGGGGTGGGGATCATCAAACCCCTCTGGATTATTTCTTGGGTGCAGCTGCCATTTCTTCATTGATTCGCTGCGGAAAATGTGAGGGTCTGCTTCTGAGCCCTCCTGGGAGAGGAAAGCAGTGTTCCTGGGAAAAGGGGAAAGCAGGAAACTTGCCGGGGTGGGGAATGGTAATGTGCAGGTGTGTCACACGTGGCAGGTGAAGGGCTGTGTGCTGCCAGTGCTGCTCAGCCCCTTCCCCTCCCCGTGGGCAGGAGAGCCCTGCAGAGGGGACTTGTGCCACAGGTTCAGCCTCTCTCCCTCTCCCAACCTGCCCCAGCACCCTCAGCTTCTCCAAGGGTGATTTACTGTCCTGGCGGGTGATTTTAGCAGCACTGTGGGGTAGCTGGAAGCATTTCATTTAAGCCAGAGGTTTTCACCCAGGGAAATGGAACTCCTGCTGCTTCCAGTGGGGAGAAGTATGCAAAGGCTTTCCCTGGACTGCTTAGCAAGGCAGCAGCTCTCCCAGGGTTGTTCCCATCACACTGTCTTACAAAAGACCCTGTATCCAGCTGAGAATATTCCCTACAGGTTTGTGTTAGGAATACCCAGCTCAGCTGCTGAGGTTGCATCTCCCCAGCCGTGGTCTGTTGCTGACTGGCAGCTCAGTGGCTGCGTGCCAAAGTGAGAGTTGTGAACTTGTGAGACCACCCACACTCTCCCCTGCAACCTGCAAAAGCCTGTATTGTTTTTCATCTTGAGAAAGACACAGCCCTGCTCTTCCTTCCTCTTTTTGAGGTTGCTGAGTGTAGCACAGACGGAGGTGGGGAGGCTTTGGTTTTTTACCTCTTGACCTGTTATTACACATTTCTCCACTGCTGACAAGCACAGCTTGCGTCCAAGAGTTCATCCTTTATTAGCTGTAGTACTTGCAGAGGGTTTTGTGTCACTGGCGTGTTTTGATTTGACCTTGGTGTGAATTTCTCTGTCTGACTCGTTCCCTGACCGCCCCTAACGCTGCTGTGTTCACACAGGTGGGTGTTTGTTGTCAAGAAAGGCTACCAGGACACAGACACGTCTCTCCAGAGCTCTGTCATCACCAAGCTGAAAGGGGTGGCCTTCACCAACACCTCGGAGCTGGGGGAGAGGCTGTGGGATGTTGCAGACTATGTCATCCCTCCCCAGGTTGGCATCACCCCCTGCTCCTGTCTCTGCCCTTGTGGGTGCTGGAGTGATCTACCCAGGTCTTCCCTGTGAATTAGCAGGAGCTGGGATACAAGAAAGTGATGCTGGAAGGGGTTTTCTGTTGTGAGTTTTTTATTTGAGATGCTGGGGGTGCTCTGCCTCCCCCCAGGACCGTGGGCTGGCTCTTTTGGTTGTGTGTGCACCCACAGCGTGAGGGAATTCATCCAAACTAAGATCCACACAAAGGGCGATGTTGTGTCCCAGCCTGAAAAGCTTCTGGAGAGAGGGGGGTTGTTCTCCTCTGCAGAGAGCTGCACCCTCCGTGTTACAAGTACTTTAAAAGTAAACCAGGTTTCCTAACTCTTTGTATATTGCAGGGTGAAAGCGTCTTCTTTGTCATGACAAACCTGATTGTGACCCCAAACCAGAGACAAGACACGTGTCCTGAGGTAGGAAGGACTGAGCCCCTTGACCCCCAGACCCGTGCAAAGCCGGGGGTAAGAACTGACAGAGGACACTTCTGGAGCAACAAACAAAGGAAGGATGAAAAACAAGTGTTTTTTTCCTGTAGTGTAATACCACAGTTGGGAAATTACTGTAAACCTGGGAGGCTTAGCTGTCTTAATTTCCAGAGGCACTGATCACGTAGAGCCTTCCTGGCTTTAGGTGGTGTTGGATTTCTTCCCAGCGGGAGATGAGACCAGGCAGCGATTGCTCAGGGTTAAAAAAGGCCATGGGAAAACAAGCTGGAGGTGACTCAGGGTAGTTATGGGTAGAGGAGACTTTTTAAGAGCCCCATCCTCTGTGGGGAGGTTTGGAATGGGCTGGAGCCCCGGGGAGGAGGTCTCTGGCTGTGCAGGAAGTGCTGTGTCTGTGGAGCAGATGGATTTTCCATGTCACAGCCGGGAGCACAGCTGGAGTGGTCAGGGCACTGCTGTCCTCTGGTGGCCGTGCAGCCAGGACAGGGGCAGATTTGGGCCAGGGAACTTTGTGGCTTAGATCCAAGGTAGGGTTATCTTAAAGCGAAGCGGCCTCCTGCCTGGTTTTGGTGAGTACTAATGCTGGTTTTTTGCAGTCGGTCCCTCTCCAGGCTGAGCAGAACCCAAAATCAGGACAGCACGGCTGAATCCTGGTGCTCCTGGTGGTGGGATATGTTTGCATGACCCCCAGTTACCACTCCGGCTGCGTGGTTTTAGTGCTCACACAGAGAATTCACCGCACGTCAGCAGCACTCTCTCACCCCTCCGGCTCTGGTGTGCTGTCACAGCCTCACTCGTGTCCTGCTCCCCTTTGCAGAGTGCCAGCATTCCTGATGCCCTGTGTGACGAGGACACGGACTGCCTGCAAGGGGAAGCAGTGGTGGCCGGCAATGGTAAGGGCAGTGTCCCTCTCTGTGCTGTGTCTGGTGTCCTTCAGAGGCCTCAGCCTGGTTACACCCTGAGACACGGGGCTCCTTTGAATAACAGGATTCCTTTGACATACAAAACATAGAACTCCTTTTAACATAAGTGCTTTAGTATAAAGCATAGATTAATAAAAGTTGGGTGTTGGCTGCTACGCTCGACCGCAACTGCTTTTGCAAGACAAGAAGCCCAGCCCTGGGAAGGGGCTGTGATGATAAGTGAACAGGAGATGCTGTGCCTAACGCTAACTGCTCTTGGAGAAAACCAAACCCGAGTGGACTGGGGTTATTAGGGAATGGGATGTGAGCTGAGGGGTTTGGCTAACAGCCTGTCTGCAGAAGCAGGGCCTGGCCCCTCTGGGCTAAGCGATAAGCAGGGAGAAACATGCTGACTGCTGTTTTAATGACAAATAGAGGAACTGCCACAAAAGGGTAGAAAATGTAGCAGGAGAATAAGGACATAATAATACACAATAACAGATGAAGTATAACTAACGTAGCAACAAAGTGTGTAATAGTAGAATTAGGTGCATATTAGCAAAATAGGTGTGATAAATGTATTAAGAATTGTGTGCTGTGTTCGTAACCCTGAAGTAAGAAAACCACAAGTCATGTAAGACCCCTTAGGGCTTTAACTTTCAATAAGTGACCAAAGCAAGGGTGGATGACGAACTTGTAAATGTATAAAAAACCTCTGTAAGATGCCCATGGCAGGCACACACATGGAGGTGTTAACCCCTGCGTGCTCCCGGCCTGGCCAATAAAGGTGTGTTTTACTTTACAGTACCTTGCTGTGGAGCAGATTCCTTTGAATCAACCCCCCTTATCTCTGCTTACAGAGATCACCAAGGCCTCTCTTTTCTTCTCTCTCTTTTATTAGGATTCCTGCCTTGCTTGCAGCAGTGGCTGGGCCAGGGAATCCCGGGCTGCTCAGAGACACAACAAAAGTATGCTTGTTCCAGCTCTTTCACAGCAGGGAGGAGAGGGAAAATCCTCTGTTTTCATGTGCCCTGTAGGCAAGGAGAGGAGGTGGCTGCTCGGTGTGACCTTTTCTGTGATGTCTGCTCGCAGGGGTTAAGACTGGCCGTTGTTTGAAAGACAGGGACAGCACCAGAGGGACTTGTGAGATACTGGCCTGGTGCCCAGTGGAGAAAAGATCCAAGCCCAAGTACGTGTCCTGTTTCCAAGCTTGAGTTGCTTGGCTTGTGTGTCACTCAGGGCAGTTCCTGTGTCCCCTCTGCTTGGGTGCTTGCTCGAGTGTTGGCTGTTCAGTGCAGGAGGGAGCTCTGCAAGGCCCCCCTGGCTCCCCTTGCTCCCCTTGCTTTGTTCCCCTGGCTGTTCCCAGCTCTCGGGGCATCCCCTGAACCTGCATGCTCCTCACCAAACCCCTGCTGGCACTGTGGGGCGAGTGGCACGGCTGGCCTGGTGCCATCCAACCTTCTGAATAAAGCTGCTTCTAAAATGGCAATTCAAGATTTCACATGTGGGCAGGGTACAAAGACAGAACAAACCCTTCTTTTCCAGGAAACCACTTCTGGGCAGCGCAGAAAACTTCACTGTTTACATCAAGAACTCCATTCGCTTCCCCAAGTTTAAGTTCTCCAAGTAAGTGCACAGGTTCCTGAGCTGCTCCTGCTCAACAGATATTCCCCCTCCTCCAGAAAAATGAAGTGCCTGGGAAAAATGTAAATTTAAAAATATTTGTTTGCCTTTGCTGCTGCAATATGAACAAACCAAAGCAGTGTAGAAAGGTGCGTGTTCTGGGCTCAGATAGGCATTTCTAGCATCCTCTTGTTTTTCCCATGAGAAAATCAGGTGGCCCTGGAGCAGTCTGGCAACCTGCACCATGTGAGCCCAGATTCAGCTGGCCAAGTGCTTTTCTGGCCAGGAGGTCATTTTTGGGGGGACAGACAGCTTTCTGCAGGCCAGCAGCAGAGACACTCACAGGCAACAAGGCTGGTGTGCAGAGGGGGCTGGAAAAGCCTCCTGTCTCTGTAGTCCTGGTGTAGGCTGTGAAGGAGAGGAAAGAGGGAGACAAGGTGGATTTCCCTGTTTCCTACATGCAGGATGAATGTGCTGGCAACTGACAACGAGTCCTACCTGAAGACCTGTCGCTACAGCCAGGAGCATCCCTACTGCCCCATCTTCGTGCTGGGGAACATCGTCCGCTGGGCTGGGGGCGACTTCCAGGAAATGGCCTCGCAGGTAGGAGTGCCCCTCGGGCTCGTGTGTCGTCCCAGCTGGCTGCACTGCTCGCTGGGAGGCTGTCAGAAGTCACTGCCCAGGGAGCTGCCTCCTGTCCGGGCTGCTCTGCAGAGGTGCCAGTGCTTAAAGTCAAGCTGTTAGCGTTGGGAAAACATATAACCACGCAAGGCAATTATATGCAGGTGCTTTATTAGAAGAGCGCGCGGGGGCACAGGGGCAGCAAAATGCCCAAATCAGTGCCCATGGATACAGAAACTTTCACGATTCTTATACCCTTACATTATGCATATTCATGTTACATGTTAATTAACACACACACCCCTAACTACCAAGTCCCCGATCTCGGTTACTAACACAAATCACAACCCCCAACTTCCCTGATCTGGGTTTCTACTTGATTTGTCTAAAACAATCTCCTTGATTATCACCCAGGCTTGGGTCACACTTGATTCATTAAAAACAGTAAGCTAACATTCTGTTCTTCAGAGCTATTCCTCTCTAGCTACCACCACCACCCCTGAATACCCACTTGTAGTTCTAAAAATCATTTTATAATCATTTTAACCCTATACTATCAAAGCTGGTCCCATTTATCCTGTCCCCAGGGAATGGGGGTGTTCTGAAAGAGCTGGTTGGGTCAGTTATCTGCTATTCAGGGCTGCCCAAACTGCTGCTGTGCCAGCGGGGATTCTTTGTTTAATTTCAATGTTATTACACCGTTGGTTTAAACCCAGAACTCTGGAACTCCATCCCTGCATAAAAGATCATCTTTGCCACTGAAGTGTGGAATGAAATCAATGTCCTGCGATGAGAAACCTCAGGATATCCGCACAGGGAAAAGCGGGGTTGTAGAGTAATAATGTGATTAATATCACACACCCGAGCTCAGCCCAGCCAGGAGTGTGTGCCCCCTTGTCTGTGACCAGAAGTGCAGCTGTTTCTTGCCCCTGGGGAAAACCTGCCCAAGAGTCTGACAAATTTGAAGACACTTTAACTGAACTAAGCTTAAACAACTCACCCTGTCTCTCTCTTTTAAGGGTGGTGTGATAGGAATTCAGATTGAATGGAACTGTGATCTTGATAAAGCCCCTTCTGAATGTAATCCTCACTATTCTTTTAGCCGGCTGGATAACAAGTCTGCAGAAACGTCCATCTCTTCTGGGTACAACTTCAGGTGGGTACAGAGGAGGGCGCAATGCAGTACCACAGCTGGGCTGGGCCACTTGGACTTGCAGGTCTGGAGGTTGGCAGTGGAGTGGCACCAGCCTGTGCCGGGCACTGCCCCAGCCAAGCACAGAGCGCTGCAGAGGAGGGAGGGAGGGAGGGAGGGAGGGAGTGCTCCTGGCAGGGTAAAGCTGGTTTTGATAAGGGAACAGATCTGGTTGAAGAGATTTGTGAATTCAGAGGGGCAGGTGGACTTAAACCCAGCACTGTTGCATTCCAGGTTTGCCAAGTATTACCGGGATGCTGAGGGGGTCGACTACCGGACGCTCATTAAAGCGTACGGAATCCGCTTCGATGTGATGGTGAATGGCAAGGTGAGGGCACGGGGCAGAATGTCCCAGAGCCTGGAGACAAAGAAGGTGGGGACGTTTCTCAGTGGGAAGGCAGCTCTGGGGTGAGGACAGCCTCTCTGCCTTGTAGGAAAGGGCTTTTCCCATCGGAGCTGACCGCCTGTGTAAGAGAAATTACCTGGAGTGCAGCTGAGCCTGCACCTCCTCTACTTAAAACCAGGCTCATGTAAAGCCCAGCAGAAGTAAATGTGCCCCAGGGACTTGCTTTCCATGTGCAAGCACTGCAGAAAAAAAAGCGCCTAATCCGGGGATGATGCAAGCTGGGAAATGCAGCCAAGGACAGTCGGATCTGATACACACAGACCTTCAGCCTCCAAGATTGTTCACTGCAAATCCCCTGTGGTTGTGCCTATGAACAAAACACACCCACAGGCAGCAGCAGCTTCCCCGGGGTAGTACCACACCCTTGAGTGTGTTGTGTGTTGTTCCCTCAGTGGTGACTTCATGACCTTTCTTCTTCCAGGCAGGGAAATTTAACATCATTCCCACCATTATCAATATCAGCTCCGGGCTGGCACTCATGGGAGCTGTAAGTGAATGTTTTGTCTTAAAGTAACATATTGGGACCCAGACCCAAAATGGGATGGGGTGTTGAAATCTTCTCCAGCAGAATCTTTACTACTCTGACTACTCAGCCAGATGTGCGTCTGTGTCCTGTCTTAAATTTATTTATTAATTTACCTGGCACTTAAAACACCCCCACGGGGGGTATATAATACAAATACCCCAGAAAATGCATGGAGAATGAGAGAAAATACTACTTCTACAAGTTATTCTTTAATTAATGTTCATTGCTAACGAGATCAGAACACTTCCTCTTCTGTTTCAAAGATAAAAGACAAGTTCTTTCCTTTTGCAGGGAGCTTTCTTTTGTGACCTGGTGCTGCTGTATCTGATCAAGAAGAGTAACTTTTATCGAGGCAAAAAGTACGAGGAAGTAAAGTAAGTGGGCCTGGCTTTGTGTTAAAAATCATGGTTTTTTGTTAAGAGTGATAGAAATAGGAGATACAGGAGCACAGTCACCATTAATGGATAACAGAGGTCAGTTCCAGGGAAATGTACTCCTCCAAATGATTTTGGCCAAGATATTGGCTCCCTCCGTAATTCCTTGCCGCAGTGAGCTGGGCAGCAAAGGCAGCTGCTGTGTCATGGCTGGACTGGCAATGGCCTCGTGCTCTTGCTCCCTGGTGACCGAGGGTGGAATTGGGGCAGCTCCAAGAGCCTCATGAGACTCAGATCTGGAGCTTTCACTGTGTGGAGGAGCCTTTGGGGTAGGGTGAGACAGGCCTGGCTGGGAACCTCTTTGCTTCCTGAAACAAACCCAGGCTGCTCATCCTCTTTGTCACCTGTGCTTGTTTCCCCAGGTCCAGTTCCAGGAAGTCCTCGTCGAGCCCGACGCTGAACGGGAATCAGAGCCCGGACCAGCTCGGCGGGCTCTAGGCACAGCAAAGGCTCTGCCAGCTGGACTCGTGCTCCAGGAAAACCACACAGGTGTGGCATCACACCAGCACTGGGAGGTGGACATACCCCAGATCAGGCCTACTATTATCAGGATTCCCAGAGGAAAAAACCTCCTCTAAAGACTGCCCTTTTTTCCTGAGATTTCTCTGGTATCCTGAGCTTGCAACAGTGTGTCGTCACTATGGATTTATAAAATGATTTTTATAAAAGGACAAAGAAGGCACCAAATGAATGTTTTTATATCCACTGATAGATACATCTGTATTTACGCCAATAGCCAGCGTTGTCCTGTGGCTGTGCTTTGCTTCCATGTGCAGAAAAGCTGTGAAGGGAACCACCACTGGCGCTTTGGGAAGGGCTGAAGCTGAAATCCAACCTATTCCCTGCTCTGCTGCCTCGGCAGCCACCGCTTCCAGCTCCTGCCTGGGTGATGTGACATCAGGTGTGAAGCAGCAGGACTGCTCCGCTTGGGAAGTGCAGGGAAATGTGGCATTGGAGCAGCTCTTGGAGCTGGGGAAGGGGCTGTGACCCCGCAGGGCCTGAGGCAGGTGGGTCAGTCACTCTCGTGGGGGGTTAATGCACTGAAAAGCAACGTGGCCCTGGAAGCACCTGCACAGGCTCTGCCTCCTCTGTTCAGTGCCTGGTTTCACTCGCTCAGGATTCCTTCCTGCATCACTTCCCAATTTCTCGTGGTGGGGAGATGTGGATGGGGCACTCAACGCTTGTTTCTCACAGTACCCTGGGCTGTCTGCAGCCTGAAAAGGGCAGCTCTGCCAGTGACTCGGGCTTTGTCAGCTTCCCCCAAATACACCAACAGCAGGGGAATGAGGAAGACATCTGCCTGCTATTTCAACACCAGTAACCTCCAGGAAATATAAGTGCTCGTCTCTCAGTAGAGAAACCAGTTTCCCTGCAGCCCATTTTGTCCATTTATGCTCATGTGGGGATGTAATCTCAGAAAAGGGCTTATGGAATATCATTGTGTTCTGTAAATGCTGCCCCATCACCACGGACTGGGAGTTGTAGTGATGAAGATTAAATGTGTCTGTGCACTCTTTGAATACCAAGATCTAAAGGGCTCCTGCTGCAGCATCTGAGCGTGGCCTTTGGGGAGCTGCTGCCATCGAGTGTCTGCACAAATGGCACCAGCAGCTGCACTCACCTCTGCTTTAACTTCTTTAAGGTGGTTACTCTGAGGTACAGGTTCATCCTAAATTAAAATTGACCTCTGTTAGCAGTGACCCCAGTCACTGATAGCAAACCCCACCCAGTCTTGTTCATTCCCTCTCTGCTTCTGTGTATTGAGTCAAAATTGGGGCTAGAAAGTAGAATTAAACAGCAGAGTCCATTTAGGATAAGCCAAGTACCTCTGGTGCTCTGATCTCATCTAAAACCTTCTCTCCATGTCTGAAGTCTCTCCTCAAGGCAAACACAAGTCACCACGTGGGGGACTGCACAGGAGTTACCACGACAGCAGCTCAGGCTTTTGACTGTCAGGGTTTAATTCGAGTTGAGTAATTTCTGGATGGTGAAACACACGGTGAACCCCCCGCGTGACCTCAGGGCCTGGCACAACTCCTGGCGACCAAGCAGCTCCTCCTAACGTGCAAAGCTGACTGTGCTCTGCTGAAACCATTGTTTTAACCTGCCCACACATCCTCTTGTTAGAGGACTAAAGCTGTTCCCTGAATCCAAGTCTTCAGGCCTCCCAGATCCCCTAGAATGTTTCCTTTATTTATACTGTGTAACACAATTCCTACAACCCCTGCTGTTAATAAAACATAACCAGATTCCTTCTCAGGAGCTCATTTCTTGACTTTGACTTTTTTTTTTCCTCCTTGTGTTTCATGTTCAGCAATAAAATGTGTCACTGTAGGCCAATGCTCCCTGGGAGTGTTCTGTACAGTGTTTTTTCAGGCCATACCACCTTCTCTTGGTGATACGCTGATGTAAGCAAGTCAATGAATCACTTATTTTCGCAGGAACAGGGCTATAGGAAAGGCATTACCTGGATGGTGGGTGATGCAATTATCCTCTTTAGTGGCTTTTCTGGTGACCAGTGACAAGCACCTGTGACAGTGTCATTTACTGACGGCAACTGTGGAAGAGAACGTTTGCATGTACATTTCTGCACCAAGGAATCAAATACAGGAGGCATCCAAGCGGTGCTTCACATTCAGTTTAATTAGAACAGTGCTACTGATTAATCTGTACTTGGACATAATTTACCAACAGCATTAACGACACGAGCCATGGACAACAGTTTGGAAGGTGAGCTGGCCTATTGTGTAGTGACTTTTGGCAACAGTCCTCCTGCTCCGCCGGCCCCGGAGCCGCTCAGTACACGTGGACCATTCCGTACAGGAAAGTCCAGAACAGCACGTAGGTGAAGAGCCCTCCCACGAGCCCCCCCGTGAACAGCGGCCTCCGCGACTTGAAGTACTTGTTCCACCGCCGCCCGGCCTTCAGCACCAGCAGCACGGAGAGGAGGACGGAGGCCAGGAAGTAGAAGATGAAGCCGTGCAGGCCGGTGAGGCCGAGGATCCCCGCCGTGGCGCCCGACAGGGCGGACACCGAGGTGCGGCAATAGTCCAGGATGGCCGCGTTGCCCCGCACCGCCGCCTCGCTGATGAACTGCGGCCCCTCGCGCTTGGCCACCACGGCGGCCATGGCTCCGCGCCGGGCTCGGGCACCTCCTCGCTCGCACCGACACTGGGGTGAAGCAAACACACGCTGTACCAGCCC